>JAESUZ010004408.1:0-221387 GCA_017311185.1 Proteles cristata cristata | reverse complement strand
GTAGAAATTGACAACATGGTTTCTGTGTTTGCTTTGTAAATTGTCCTCTATTTAGGTCAAATGGTACTAGTTTTCCATCTATTGTGATGAAATAAACTTTCATTTATAAATATATTCAACTAAAAATGAGTATATTTAAATCAAAATATTAACTAAATACTAGCACAGATAGAACAGAACTGAGAAAAATCTTGGCTAAACTTTTATAAATAGTCATATACAATGTAATATCTATTCCTGAACAGCCCAGTACACTTAGTCTTCTGCATATGACCTGTAACACTTCTACATATAATCTTTTAAACTTGACTATTCAGAGTTTAACTCCAACTTTGTTAAGGTCATTGCAACATAAATGTTTCAACTTCCTTTCTTGTCACAAATGACTGAATTCAGGCATAATTGACCAACAAGAGGTATGACAATCAAGATCCCTAAAAGGTCCCTAGTGACCTAGGATGACTCCATTTTGTCCCACTCTATTTTAGCCAGGAGAAAATGCTGGAAGTTTCTGAAAGTTGAATGTAGAAAGAACTTTGAGGGCATTCTGAGTTGGGGAGCTGAGGAGACCAAAAATGGAAAAAATTGGGTTGATAAGAAATGAGGAATATATTAGCAAATAGAGGCAAAGTAGCATAATAAGCTCTGGATTGATGGGGCTTAAGTGCTGGCTTGGGCATTTGCTAACTTGGGATCCAGGATAATTTACATAACCTTTCCATAGTTTAGTTTCCTTGTCTGTAAACTTCTAATAATAGTCACTACCTGAAAGGCTTTCTGTGAGGCACATACTAAGTACTAGACCAATATCAGATCACTATCATCATCCACACTGTCACACAGTGAGGTCCAGAGGTGCATGGAGACATATATGTGATTTTAATCTAGAATAGGCATTAATAAACTGGGACCTGGAACTCAAGAGCAGGCAGAGATAATATATCACCCAAATCAATCAGGATTGGGTTAAAGATACCCAAATTACCTGCAGGTAGGCCGGCTTTCCTCCCCAAAAAAGGTCCAATCACTGTGGACTATTTCATAGGCACTCTGATGACCCTGGACAATCCTATAGAAATGTTTCTTTTTAAAGTCGTTACATGGATAATAAATGGATAAATATTATCTCTTATTGCCAATGATGACACTTCTTTCTGGCTAATTGCTGTTTTAATAACGTATCATTGAGATACTTTTCCTACAGGTTTTTTATTTTATTATTTTATTTTTTCCATGCAGCAGTTGGGAGCTTGGGAAGCTATGAAGAAGAGAAAATCCCTTTAACTAGCTTTTTTTCCCTTTTTGCAATTGTGTGGATTATTGTACCTGAGGTTTGTACTTCTACACATTCTTATGATGGGCAAACTACTGTAGCAGTACTTAGACTAGTATTTTGTATTCGAGCATTAATTTGTGACGGTTTTGTTCTTTATGTACCTCCCCCAGAAACCTTAGGAAACCTATAAGCAGTAAGTTTTAACTTTTTTGAGCAACTGAAAATTCCATTTGAAAATCTATTGAAAGCCATGGGGTGTGTCTCCAGAAAGATGAATGTTCTCACGTAAAGAGAAAATGTTTATACACAATTTCATAGGGTTCAAGTGCCCCCCTGAAGCTTAGTAACTCCAAGTTGAACATTTCTCTTGTGAGGACAAATAAACCATAGGCTAACCTGGAATTATGGAGATAATACAGAAAATGTAGCCGAGAAAGGTCCCTGATCCCTGGGGCACAAATATCTGTCTAGGTAGAAGGCAGGACAGAAATGCACTTAGTATTTAATTATTGATGGAAAGTTGAACTATCTGTCTTCCTCTTGATTTATGTCTTTACAGTATAGCATCATTATTAAAAATGCTGTGGACCTTAGAGAAAAACATTACCATCAGAGCTTAGTCACAGAGAAGCAGTTAGATCTTCCTGAAGTCCATCAATGACAGCAGGTGAGAATGAAAAGTTTCTGAATACCAAGTTTAAATCATTCATTGAACCAACCATTTATTGTATACCTATACTGTGCCAAACAAAGCTCATGGAACCTGAGTTTATTTTCTAAGGTCACAAAGTTAGCTAGTGGCAGAGCCAGTCACTCTGTTTTAACTCCTATGTTGGGACTTTGTCACTATATTATATGGCCTCCACAAAAACATATCATGATGAAGTAAAACTCACAGTCGACCAAATCCTACTTTTGTGTAGAGTCATGTACTGACAAAAGAATATAGCTTGTGTGTCATTTTTAAAGAGATAAGGAATTTGAATTGAAAGCAAGATTTCAAGACATGCAATGCTTGCCATAAAACAATTTAACCTAATCTATAACTTAAACTGATGTGGTTTTTCCACTGGCCTTGACTATAATTTACTTTTCCTCAATTCTGTTCAAGTACTTTTGCCCAGTCTGGTATTCCACAGAACGCTCTTCTTTCAAGATACTTTAGTGCACCAAAAATTTTGTGGCCAAATAAATGTGGGAATTGTTCCATGTTATAGTCTCTGGTGTGTTAAAAAACATATAAGAACATTAAAGGTTCTGGGAAGTCCTGCAATAAAACATAATAGCAAAAATCTTGTTTGGCTTTAAGTCTATTTCCCAAAGTCACTGTACCTCAGAACACTTCCCTAATGTAACACCTATTAAAATCCCACACAATGGATATTCTGCAGCACATGCTACAGAAAATTCTGCTGGAGATTTAAAAGTCTTTGGTCTAAGCTCCCATTTCCAATGATTGTCGGAATTTCAAAGCCACTATTTTATGAAAGCCTGTTGCTTTGGCATGCCCTCTTTCTCAATTCAGTTATGAAAACAATGCTAACTAAAACCACCCTGCATTTCTGAATTTCCAGCTTTTCTCTCAACATTACACTGGCTTCATGTGCTGCCATCTTTATTACCATTCTTCTTCCCACCATTTCTATTTCAGAAATACTGTACTGTAAGGGAAGAATTAGACATGGGGACAATTATTTAATTTATTGGATAATTAAAAAACTGAAAACAGCATAATCTTTAGATAAAAGAACAGATAAGTAAATTATACAATAAAGTTGTTATCAAAAGTCACATTTTTCAAAGACCATTTAGTGATGTGAAAAGTCCCATGTTATGTTTTTAGTGATATACATAAGACACATCATATTAAGAGCATCATTCCAATATTGTAATATATTATCCATATATCTTTTTTCACATGCACACACACACATAAAAACTTGAAGGAAGTACTTTAATATGTTTGGCTATTTATCTATGAGGAGACTACATTTTTCTTTATAGTTTTAAGTATTTAAAAAATGTTTTTGCAAGAAATATGGTTTCCTTTTAAAACAAAACAAAACAAATGGGTTTTACATCTTTGGTTCAAACTGGGAAAAGACACCCTTTCAGACATGGGCTGACTTTGCAATTGTGTTGATTATTGTACCCTGAGGTTTGTACTTCTACACATTCTTATGATGGGCAAACTACTGTAGCAGTAACTTGGACTAGTATTTTGTATTCAAGCATTAATTTGTGACGGTTTTGTTCTTTATGTACCTCCCCAAAAACCTTAAGAAACCTATAAGCAGTACGTTTTAACTTTTTTGAGCAACTGAAAATTCCATTTGAAAATCTATTGAAAGCCATGGGGTGTGTCTCCAGAAAGATGAATGTTCTCACATTCATACATGTTTCATCCAGAGATTATCAAGTAGTTTTGTTTGTTTTACATCCAAAGTACTGTTCTTACTTCCTCTAATTTTAGAAAAGCTCCATTAAAGTGTTAGTACTCCTTCCCTGGAATTAGGATATTTTTTTCAAACTAATAAGATGTTTTATAAAATTGATTTTGGAAAGACTATTTACACTTCAAAAAATATATTAGTTTCTTACAGAATATAATTTTTATATGTAATACAAAATAATATATACAAATCTGTAGAGTGGGTTCTCCACACAGAAGTACCCTTGAAATAAAAGGATGAAATGGATCTCAAATTCTAATATGCACAACTTCTGAATTTCTTATAATTTGAACAGCCTCTTTTATCCTGAAAAGAGATAGTTTGATAGTATGATAGTTTTTATGGTAGAGGAATTTGGTCAGATGCATTTGAAGGAATAGGAGGCAGTTTATGAGACCATAAAAGAGGACATTTAAAAGAAGGAGCTATTTTCCTGCTTGCCAGAACAAAACTTAATAGCTTTTAAAGGAAAATGAAATAATCAGACTCATTTTAATGTGATCTAACCTAAATGTATATATGTATACATTTAATATATATATATATATATATATCCATGTATGACACATATATGTGTGTGTGTGTAATGTAATGTTACCTTAAATGTCTTTCATAAAATTTTAACAATTACTAGACACATGAAAAGATAAAAAGAAAATGTGAACAATAATTTTGAAATAAGCAGCCAAAAAAAAAAAAAATCCCAGAAGACTTAGAAGTTAAGCATACTAATTTTAAATTAGCTATTAAAATATATTTAAGAATTTAAAAGCAAAGATGTATATAGGAGATATACAATGGGAAATCTCAGAAAAATGGAAACTATGAAAAAGAACCAAATGGAATTCCAGAACTAACAAATGCACTGTCTGAAACTTAAACATTGATTGGATTGTATTAACAGCAGCCTGGAAACTGGAAAAAAAATAACAACAACAAGCTAGTGAACTTGAAGATAGGAAAATAGAAATTATCTACTCTGAAGAACAGAGAAGAAAAGATTTAATAAGAAAGAATATATTCTTAATGACCATGGAACCTTATAAACTGTTCTAAGTAAAGTGTAATTGGGGCACAGGTGGCTCAGTCAGTTGAACGTCCCTTTGGCTCTGGCCATGATCTCACAGTTTGTGAGTCCCAGCCCTGCAGAGGCTCACTGCTCACTGCTCACTGCTGTCAGTGCAGAGTCCACTTAGTATCTGCTGTCCCCGTCTCTCTGGCCCTCCCTCACTCATGCTCTCTCTCAAAAATAACTGAACATTTAAAGTAAAAAGGAAAATATAGTTGAAGTCACAGATGTAGAAAGATTGAATAAGACAGAAAAATAAATGTGAAAAATTAATGACCTAAAATCCCCATTTTTGGAACAGCAACAACAATCCACAAGCACAACACACTCATTTGCTGAAAATCAAGAATAAAATGAAAATGAGAGCTATCCACTAATTTCAGTTTTCCAAACTTAAATGTCTCTATTCTCCACATAATTTTCTACTTTTAAAATTACTTCAGGGAGCCTATGTGAGTGATGTTTGATAAATACAGAGAACACACTAAAGGCTGCTGGAGGAGAGGTGGGTGGGGGGATGGGTTAAATGGGTGACAGTCGTTAGAGTGGGTGCTTTTTGGGATGAGCACTGGGTATCATATGTCAGAGATGAATTACTGGGCTCTACTTCTGAAGCCAAGATTACACTGTATGTTAACTAACCTGAATTTAAATTAAACAAACAAACAAATAAATAAGATGATTTAAAGATTTAGGAAAGTAAAGAACTTGAACTCAAATCAAACTTAACAAAATTCAAGTCAAGTACCTTTGTACAACTGTAGTTTAGAGAGTAAGACAACAATCTCCTTTTTTCCTTTAGGACTTATGATGACAGAAATAGCTTAGAAAAAATATTAAAGTGTGGATTGGCTGTTTTTCCTATGAGGTTTTCAACCTGTTGACTGTTATTGGTCTAAACACTACCTCCACCCACTCCATACCATAAGCTCCACACAAGTAAGGGATTTTTTGTTGTTGTTGTTCCTCATTCAGGTATATATTTATAGGACATAGGAGAATGACTGACACACAATAAGAGCTTAATGAGTAAATGAAAGAAGGAGATCAAAATTAAAGCACATGTTTCTGTGATTTTGGTTTATACCATATTTGGCACTTGTTTTGTTAACACGCTAGATGTAATATTTTCAGATGTTTCCTTTAGCTGTTCTAATGAACACCTTAGTCCACCCTATATAATAGTGCAGTGATAATAAATCTACTGGCCCAAAGTCAGACTGGTAAATAGGTCAGTGATTATTTTTGTGTTCATTGCTCACCTATATATTGTTTTACCTGGAGAGAGGGGAAAAAAAAAAGAAGATAATCAAGTTCCCAGATTCCACTGGTACCTCTAATTTAGTCTTCTTGTTCTTGCTGGGGGCAGTTTTTTCCACAATTTATGCTTCATTTAATGTAGTATCCTGAAAAATCTATAAAGTGACCTATTGTATCCCAGTTCCTTAACATTCCTATTAGTGCAGTAATATCCATGTGCATTGCTTCAAAAGTCAATACATATAGGGCACCTGGTGGCTCAGTCAGTTAAGCATCTGACTTTGGTTCAGATAATTATCTCATGGTCATGAGTTCAAGCCTCACATTGGGTGAGCTTGAGCCCCACTTCAGGTAAACACAAGCCCCACTTTGGGTGATCCCCGCTCCTCTCCTTCTCCTTCTCCCTCCCTGTCTCTCTCTGTATGCCCCTCATAGGATCCTCTCTCCCTTCACCCGCACTCATTTGTGCCCTCTCTCGCTCTAATAAAAAAAAAAAATCAATGCATTATATTATCAATCAGAGTGTAACCAAGATAACAGAAACCACCTTAAGACTTTCCAACACAGTGAATTTAATTCAGGGATTTATTACACAGGTGATGGAGGTTCTGAGACCCACAGAGGGGATGACAAGGTATTCCAAAGTTAAACAGCAGGAGATCACTACTATCTATGGGCTAAAAAGATGAAATATGTAGTTTCATAAAACATTACTGCCCAGGGAGTCATCAGGTGAAAGCTGGAACTAAGATAAACCTGCTGAGCAATGAAACCAAGGAGCTGTAGCCATAGAGGAGAAGCAAATGCTGAGAAGATGCCTTAGGTAGAGAGGCAGGAGGAGAAAGGCCCTGGCTTCTCTCCCACCCCATTCAATCTCTGGCCAGTGTCTTTCTTTGTCAAAACTCAGCCAGAAGACAACTGATCTGGGATCCTGGGAAACAGGTACTTCAGGGCTCAGTCTCTCCCTCTAATGGAGAGCTGAGTTGAAGAAAGACAAAGAATGGAGCCAACCTGCCCAAGCTCCGAGCCACAGCGCCAATAGATGTATCAATTGTTTCCAAAATTTAAAACATTTTTCCCCAAAGTTTCTATATTTGCTGCCATGTCTCAATGGTTCCACAATTCCAATTAATCATTTACTTTTTGGGGGTGGGGGGAACTTTACAGAACAATCTGGTGGAGACCATTAGAAACTAAAAGAATCTTTTAAAAATAGAAATTACCCAGTGCAGCCCTTGCTCATCTCATTATGGATTTTTAGGCATTTGACTGAAATATGCCAATAAAATAACTTTTGGAATGTTCCCTTTTCCAAGTTTCTGAGCCAGAAACAGAAATCTTATCTTCCCGTTAACATAGGCTACTGTTGTAATAGCCTTTAATCTGAAAAACGTAATGAAAAGAAAATGCATCATGCTATGAAAGCTATTTGAAACTTGTATTGCTATAGGACTAACTCTAAAAGATTTCTTAAGACTCTGAAAATCAAGAAAACCCAAGAGGAACTTAAATGCTTGAATCCTTATCTTGCTATTGCAGATCATGTCATTGGATACTTCAGAAAATGAATATGTCTTGAAGTGCATGGAGTGTGTGATTAAATCCCCGAGTAGGGTGAGTATGACATAATAATGCTTGACAAGTCCTTGAAGCGTTTAAATAGCAAGCAAGGAAGAACATGGTTTCCTGTAGCATAAGGAGTTAGAACTTGGAGTACCAGAATGGAATTGGCAAATGGAAACACTTGAATGACTTTCTAGAAATATTTCCTAATGCAGTCATAAGGTAGGACAGTGGAATTGGTTTTCCAGAGGGGAGTGATTGCAACCGGGGTTTCTGAAGTAAATAAAAGAAAAGGCATTAGGGAGCATACCTAATGAGTCAGCTATTAACTCTTTTCTTTAGGTCCAGCATTAGCAATAGCAGTGTTACATCTGCATTCAATAAAGTACCCATATTATCTTATTCAGTACTCAAGTGAGAAATTAGGATTTAGAGAGGTTAAAAATGGCTTATTCAAAGCGCACACTAGTTAAGTGTTAGAGTTGGGTTTCCAATCTAGGCTTTCATTCAACATCAATACTCTTGCTGCTATGGTACAAAACCTTGGGATCAGGAAGGGTCACTCACAGAAAATTGAAGCTATGGTTGGTACTGGAAGAGTTCTATATTTTTGGAGGTGATATGAATTTATCTGCAACAAAAGGAAAATACTACTCCTTTCTAAACATCGAGGGAACCATAACAGCCAGAGTTCTTGGTTTTAGAGAATAAAATATATTCTGGATAGTTTAGGCAGAAGGAAGTTTATTATAGAGCATAAGGTAATTTACAGAATGTAGTAGAGGCTAGAGAACTGAGTAGTCCTACTAATAAAATTTGTGGGATCTGGGGCAAGAGTAGGAGTGGATACCCACATAACATGTCTAAGTACTCAGAAGTTAAACATCAGCTTCAGATTGGTGATAATATATGTGCTATGTTCCCACATTGAGAAATATACCTCCTAAATGAACTGGGAGGTCAAGATAGGCTTTAAAATTCTCAAATTCTTTTGGGTTCCTCACCAAAGCATAATGGCATGGGGAAAGCATAACCAGTTGCCAGCCCAGGCTTTCCACCTTCTCTTTTTACCTCTGGCTCCTTACTGTGCTGCGAGGGACTCTCATGGCATATGGGTGGCTCTATCTATACCCATGGGAAAAAGTTGCCCTGCAGCCACTCTCATACCTAAAGGTGTCCACATTGGTTGTGTGGCTCACTCTCAAGAGAAAAAAGCCCCAAGAAGGAGCTGCACAGAGACCCTGGAAACAAGGTAAGGAATCTGAGTCCATGATTCCCACAGTCTGGGGCTAGGGCTCCAGTTAAGTGTGTCCCATTGACCCCACGTATTCCTCACTCAGTGTTTAGGGAATGGCCAGAGGAGAGCTAGATAAAGCCTCTAAAGTGTTGGATCCAAACAAGAGACAATGTTACCTAGATGAAGAACAGAAACAAGTGTCGGTCCTGCTTGTTCAGGAACAATGCCGCCTCATGAATTGCCAAGCCACTCCAAGAGACTTGCTTAGAGCAACCTAACTGCCACAGACACCAGCTGCTCTGTACCTTTGATGACAGGTTCTAACCTATAGAACCTGCCTCACAGCAGCCTCAGGAGAATCAAACACTTCTGCGGTTATGCTGGCCAGGAGGTTTGGTCTCTTCATGTAAGGCTATAATCTCACAAGGTTGGTTTTTGCATTTCAAGTTTTGTGCAGATAGATCTGCTTAGTGGAACCTAATCAGTGTGGAAACTTAGCTGCAAATGTAACTTGGTCTTTACAGTTTCTATTACATTAGAAGTAGATTGAAATGAGAGACCAAACCTCTTTGCAACATCTTTGGAAAAGCCCATTTATTGAGATACAAATAGAAACAGCTTAGACACATATTGCCTTTTTTATGATAAAACCACCATTATGGATTTATTTGTAATGGCTTTCTGGAGCACTCAGCTGTAAAGGATTCTGAGGCTTTCTCTGGACTCAGTGAGAAAACGCATTTCTTTTGATTTTTGATATCTGCCACCATTGTGGGAGACACCCGGGTAATTCCTATGCCATTTTTGGAGGCAGGACTATGTCTTAAATATATGCAAGTAGGCACCAGGTAGGATTTGTTAAATGAATAAATAAACTGTAAATGAATGGATTACAGCTAGGACCTTAAGCAGGAACTAAAAGGATTCTGAGTTTTTCCACTTTCTAACCCTAATCTACCTAATCTACCTAATTTGACTTAGAGAAGAAAAGAGATATAGTACAGGGAGATCAAAGAAGGTGATATTAGTGCAAGTTAAGGAGGCAGAAGAGATCCTCTTGACTTTCTTCCCCTTCTCTCCAGTGTTAGTTAAGATAATACTACCTGCTGTAACAAACAAACCCCAAAATTTCAAGGACTTAGCATGAAAAAACATGTGTTCTCTTTCCCATAGTAATCCAATGCTAGTGCTTCCTGTCAGTGGGGAAAGATGCTTCAGACTGATGAAACTACAATGTCTCCCTAGTCATCCACATGTAAAAAGTATATGGGAGAAGAGAGTGGGGAAAAAAAGAAACATAATTGTTCTTTAACCACTTTACTTCAAGAAGTGACACACATCACTTCTCATACTTCCTTGGTGAACACTAACACTAGTCATTTGGCCCCATCTGGATGCAAGGGTGAGGCTGGGACATTCAGTGTCTGTCTGGGCAGCTGCTTCCCAGGCACAGCTCTAGAGCAGTTCTCCTCAAAATGTGCTCCAGGGACCTGAACATCAGAATCACCTAGGGATTTGTTAGAAATACACATTCTTGGGCCTCTCCCAAGGTGACTACATTAGATGAATGGAGGTGGGCCCCAGAAAGCTGCAGTTTAATAAGCCCTCCACAGGATTTCTATGTATGCTCTATTGAAAAGTCCTGACCTCTGGTGGACAACCTGTCATTCCTGCTCTACCGCCTAGTGACTGCATTCTAGCACATCCATATTTAAAGCCCCTCCCTGAAGAAGGAGGACCTCCTACTCCCTTAAAAGTCAAGCTTCATTCTGTGACTTATTTGGGCCAAGAAAATGTGAGAGAAATGATCATGGCCACTTTCAAATGCACATTTTAAGAGCCAGTGTATGCTGTGCTACTCCATCTTTCCTTCTGTCACTGTGAACTGCAATGAGCAGATAATAGCTGCACTGTTAGCCTAGGTCCTAGAGTGAGGAAAACAGACAACACAGAGCACAGTCCCAGTTAACTGGCAGTGAAGATGCAGCATGAGAAAGAAAGAGATCTTTGTTGTTTTAAGCTTTGAAATTTTAGGGCTGTTTATCGCTGTGACATTATTCTGACTGACATGCTTCCTTTCCTCCAACCTATAACTATGACTTTTTATGAATGACTTTGCAAAGCTTATCTCCATTATTTCCTCCTTGGCACAATGTGAAAAGAATTTGACATGCTATCCAAAAGTGAATGATGTTTCCTGGGGTTTGTACACCCATCTTTGCCTTCTTTTTTCCTTTTCATTCTTACTTCAAGTATTGACAGTATCTAGAAACCTAAACCATTTGCACAGTAGAATTATCTCATGTTTGCTCTGGTACTCGTGACCTGATTTTTCCTTTGTTAACATTTGTGAAAAGAAGCATGCAAAATATCACTTATCTAGATCTTGCTCCATCTTCTAGGTCCAAGTCAATCTATTATCTTTCTCTTCTAGGTTCAAGAGTTCAGTTCTATTGGGTGATGATAATTTGATTTCTTGAGAATACAACACAAGGGATTCAAAGACAAATCAAATCACAAGAAACTCAGACTGTTAGATTAGAAGGATATATTCTTAAGTGGCCTGCTAAAATTGGATTTAAACTTCACCAGAACATATAATAACATATATTACTTATGATTGGCAGCAGGCAGCAGTAGAGATAAGTCTGGAATCATCTATGTAGGGCTGGAGTGGCTAGCAGTGTATGATTTTATTTTGGAGAGGGTAGCGGTAACTTTATATGCCAAATTTTGCTAGGTTTGGGGTAGTACTAGCATAAACACATTGTGTTTCCTGAGTGTGCTTCCCGGCCAGTGAGGGGTAAGAAGGGCAGGTGCCTTGGGATTAAAATTGAGAGGTATCCAATGTACAGTAAAATGTCAGCTATCTATCCAAAACTACGGAAATGAGTTGTTCTGGTTATAAAGTTCATGTGTATAAAAATAGGTTCACTTAAACTATTTTTGGTGAACATCTTTGAAAATATATCTATACTTCCCTTCTTTATTAAATAGAACATTCTAATTTGATCTTGTCCTGATGACTCAATCATAAATTATTCTAAAGGGCTGTAACAGATCCTGTTGAGTTCAGGGTTCTGTGTTTGAACCTGTAGGAGTTCCAGTTTAGAGTTTTGGTATCAATTTTTTCAGACTTTTTCTGTCTTCATCAACTCTCAGGCTGCCAGCTGTCACTTTCTGTGATGCTGCCAGTGTGTATCTCCCTGTGACCTGCCTCCAGGTTACTTGAACTGGAAAACTAAACAATCATGCTCATTAAAGTTGTGCCTAAATTATGAGCAAATCAACTCTAAATGTGAGTCCCAGGAACATCCCCCTATGTAAATAAAGTGCATGAGCTTTATTATATCACTTAGCTTCTTCAGTGACCCACTTTCCTTTTTTCTTTTCTTTTCTTTTCTTGATTTCTTGTTTTCTGTCTGTCTGTCTCTCTCTCTCTTTCCTTCCCCCTTCCCTCCTTTCCTTCCCTTCTTCCTTCCTTTCCTGTTTTCCTTCCTTTCCTCCTTTCCTCCTTACTCTATCTCTTTTTGTCTCAGGAAAGTAAGAATGCTTCATTACTGAGTTTCATGAAAGTGAAGTGTTTCTTTTCATCAGGTCTACTCTGAACAAGGATGGTGGAATATTGAGTAGAGGTGGGATGTCATAGCTATATGGGGCTAATGAAAAACCTAGCCATAATACTCTGCATTTTTAAAGCTTTTATACTGCTCAGAATGTTTCTCCCCACTGGCATTTGCTTCTGTCATTTTGATATAATGATAATATTACATCATTTTTGTACTCATAATGTCTATAAAGTTGTCTTAAACCAACCTTGCTAATAAGTTTTCTTTTTTTTTTTAGAAAAAAGGTCTTATAGAGAAGAATTAAAAATATATAACCTGTCACTTGTTTTACTCTTTCTAAACATTTACCTTTTATTTTTTTGGGCTGCACGCCCTTGTGTAAAAGACCTGAAGTTATTGTTTCTTGTTTACTGGTACCCAAGGTGGGTAATTACTATAAGCCCTTCTCTTCTCTTTGGTTCTCTATATGGAGGATAAGATAGGGTAAAAGAGTAGACAAGATTTGTACATATGACAAAGAAACTGATAGAAACACAAAGAAGGGGATAAAATTCAATGCAACACTTAGAATTTTCTGTACCTAATTCCTTCTGAAAAGCATTAGCAAAGGCTCTTCAAAGCCATGTCTTTCTTGTCAGTTAGGGAACTTCGTATTCTATGAGCACCTGGATTGTTAAAATGTGTGTGATAATAAAGGAAGTGACCCCTGCCACCCTGTACCTCAAATGGGGTTGTTTAATGCTGGGAGAAAACCACTCAGCCACGCACAGAAGAAAAGATGTGCCCTTTCAGTTCTTCCCCTGACAGATGTGGAAGGTATGATTTATCACGTAAGACCAAGACCTTTTGTGTGACTGGGATTACACTGAACATTCCAGACCTCTTTTGTGCCCCTTTTTCTCTGCATCAAGTCACAACCTGTGCAGGGATATTGGAAGAAGAGAAAACATATGTTTACAATTACTAAAGTAGTGGTGGAGGGTTGTAGATGACTTGTCAGATCTGTAAAAGCTGAGCATGGAGTCTCAGAAACCAAAGGAGGCTGCCTGGCTGGGATGGGAACATGAGGGGCCATGCAAAGCATGAAAAGAAACCACCATTAAATGAAAACCAGTACTTGTTCCCATATGATAGCATTCCTGCTGGTAGACTTGGCCTCTGGGGCTATCTTCTGGGTTCTAGGCCCTAATAGAATTCTGTGGGGCAGATGGGTTGCTGGAGCAATTAAACCAACTATGGCCTGTTTCACAGATTAGGAAGAACAAGAGTTGATTTTCCATCCACCCACCCACCCATCCATCCATCCATCCATCCATCCATCCATTCTTTCTACGTAGAAGCTAGAACAATTTCCCAAAATGCACATCTGGTCACGTGACTCTACTTTTACATCTTTCCTGGCTTTTCCATTGGGGTGAAGTCCAAACTGCTGAATGTGACTTCCTTGATTCTGCGCAATGGGGCTCTATGCACTTCTCTGGTTACATCCCGTATCCATTAGTCTCACTTCCCTATTTGCTCTACATTCCTGTTGCACAAGCTTCTTTCAGTAATTTGAAAGAAATCATGCTTTTTCTCATTCCTGGGGCCTTGATCAAGTTGTTGTTGTTGTTGTTGTTGTTTGTTGTTGTTGTTTTGGCCTTCCTTTGCTTTCATGACCACTGTCTTCCATCACTTCCCTCAGAAGATCTCACTTGAAGGGAGCATTGGATTCTGGCATGAAGTGCTCTCATAGCACTCTCTAATCTCCCATCAGGGCCCAGGAGTAAGTGTTACTATCTTTACTGCATTTATAATCCCACTATAACCTAAGCTCTTTGAAGGCATCAATGATATCTATAATACCTCACCATACAAATTTAGCAAATAATTTGTGTGTACAATATATGACTAAGATCAGCAATGTAGTTTAAAGATTGCATCTTGTTGTCAAGCTATTTGTATCTGTATTCCAGTGTCACCTCTTATTAAATGCATGACTTTGGGCAATTACTTCATATGCCTGTGCCTGGGATTTCTTATCTGTGAAATAGGAATAATAGTATATACTTCTTAGAATTTATCTCAATGAGATAACACATGAGATAACAAGTGAGATGACAAGCACCTAGGCTAGTGTCTAGTACATAGAATGTACTTAGTTAGTTACATATAATTATAATTAAGTGTCTTCTACATGCTCAGGGACTTGAACCTGTGGTGGGATACACAATTATATAATCTACAAGTCACTATAAGGAGTGGCTTGATTCCTCTAAACCTCACAGATGCGTCTCAGAGGCAGGATGTGTATCAACAGAGACTCTGGGGGACATCTTGCCCTGAATCTGGCTTAGGGGCTTAGGACCTCATTCTATCTGCTGATCTAGCATGATCTCCTTGACAAGCCCAACTCCTCCCCACCCCTAAGGTCAGATCATTGTTATCTAATTCCCTTGTGTCTTTTTTTTTTCTAGAATCCTAGTACTTTTGAGAATGGGGCCAGTATTTGTCACCAACAGACTCTGTTCTCATATCCTGATGACGAGAGTCCTATTCCTAAAGCCCAGGCCCTGCTGGGGCCAGCCATGCTACTTCTTTGATGTTGACCACCTATTCATATAAACTTTGTCTGGAATGTTCATCACCACACTCTATCTGCCTGACCTTTTGGCCCTCTGTGACACTGCCTGCCTGTTGGACTGCTGCCTCCTCCTTGCATCTTGTGGCCTGTCAGGAATACTGTGTGGCCAGCCTCCTGCTGCTTGCTTTACCCCACTTTATGTAATAGGTCCCTCAATCTAAGACACTTTTCTCAGTTTCATCTTGCCATCACTGGAACTGCTGTTGAGAGAGCTCCTGCCCTCAAAACTCTACACTGTCTTAGGGGACATAATGCATGTCCTTAAATTACAAAGAAGACTAAAAGTCAGAAGTGCTTTGTAACATTGGTGGAAATGGTCTGTTTATAACAATACTTTGAAGATAACAGAAGGATGAAAATACTTATGTCCAGGGGAACCTAGGTGGTCCAGTCAGTTAAGGGTCTAACTCTTGATTTTGGCTTTGTCACAGTTCATGAGTCTGAGCTCCATGTTGGACTCTGCACTAACAGCGTGGAGCATACTTGGGATTCTCTCTCTCCCCTTCTCTCTGCCCCTTCTCTGCTTGCTTTCTCTATCTCTTTCTCAAAATAAGTAAAATAAACATTAAAAAAATACTTATAATCCAGTGAAGTCTATAGTGACATGCCAGTAAAGAGTCAGACTAACATCTTATTGGACTATGAGCAAACTGTGTCTCCACAGGATAGGACATCATAGGACTCTTGACTCCCTCCCAGTGTTTATTAGGAATGGAGAAATCTTTCCATTAATACCAGAGTATGTAACCATGAGTGTAGGAAAGAGTCCAACTTTGCACTCCAAAACCTTATGTGACTTGGCATCCATCTCATGGAGAATACTCTTTTGAGCCATCCAAGGGATTATAACTGGCATAACCAAGTTTTTAGTCAAACCCTATAGTCTGATGTAGACAAAATAGGTGGTTTGGATAGCAATTGAGAATGGAAAAGAATAAGGACATGAGTTGGAAAAGAAAAACAACTCACTACTGTTTTATTTCTCTATTAATAGTCTTTAAGATGTGGTAATTTAATCAAGGTTAAGTGAATCTCTTTTTAAGGAATCAAATATAAGGACCAATAATTCCTGATATAATCATTCAACTGACTGGAAATGACCATTTATGTTTATTATTCTTTAATCTTTTTAGAAATGTATGTGAGGAGACAAAGTGTTTCTTCTTCAACTTTGCCCACTGAAGGCAAAATGGGGATATTTTCTTTCTCTTTTTAAAATATCTTTTATTTAAATTCCATTTAGTTAATATATAGCATAATATTAGTTTCAGGTGTACAATTGAGTGATTCAACACGTACATACAATATCCACTGCTCAATGCAACAGTGCCCTCCTTAATCCCCATCATATTTTTATTTTTTAAGTTGTTTTTAATGTTTTTATTTATTTCTGAGGGAGGTAGAGAGACAGCGTGAGCAGGGGAGGGTCTGAGAGAGGAGATACAGAATCTGAAGCAGGCAACCAGGCTCTGAGCTAGCTGTCAGCACAGAGCCTGATGCGGAGCTCAAACCCATGAACCGTGAGATCATGACCTGAGCCAAAGTCGGACGCTTAACTGACTGAGCCACCCAGGCGTCCGTCCCCATCATCTTTTTAAACCGTCCTCTCACCCGCCTCCCCTCTGGTAACGATCAGTTTGTACTCAATAGTTAAGAGTCTGTTTCTTGGTTTGCCTCTCTTTCCCCCCCCTTCCCCCCCGTGGTCGTTTGTTTTGTTTCTTAAATTCTACATGTGAGTGAAATCATATGGTATTTGTCTTTTTTCTGACTGGCTTATTTTGCTTAGCATAATACTCTCTGCTCCATCCACATTGTTGCAAATGGCAAGATTTCATTCTTTATGTGGCTGAATAATATTCCATTGCATATTGTGCATCCACCACACAGTTGGATATCAGTCAGTTGGATATATCCATTATGGATATCCTTATCCATTCATCAGTTGATGGACATTTGGGTTGTTTCCATAATTTGGCTATTATAGATAATACTGGTATAAACATCAGAGTGCATGTATACTTTTGAATTGGTATTTTTAATTCTTTGGGTAAATACCTAGTAGTATGATTGCTGGTTCTTAGGTTGTTCTATTTTTAACATCTTTTTTCTTCTCAAATTTTAATTTAAATTTTAGTTAGTTAACATACAGTGCAATATTGGTTTCAGAGTAGAATTCAGTGATTCATCATTTGCATACAACATCCAGTGCTCTTCATAACAAGTACTCTCCTTCATACCCATTGCCTACCTAGCCCACACACTACCGATTTCCCTCCATCAACTCTTAGTTGTTTCTCTATCATTAAAAGCCTATTATGATGGACACCTGGGTGACTCAGCAGGTTAATCATCTGACCCTTGATTTTGGCTCAAGTCATGATCTCATGGTTTGTGGGTGTAAGCCCCACATCAGGCTCCATGATCTTAGCTCCATCAGCTAAGAACCTACTTGGGATCTCTCTCTCTCTCTCTCTCTCTCTGCCCCTCCCCTGCTCTTTTTCCCTCAAAATAAATAAACATTTAAAAAGTTTCTTATGTTTTTCTCACCCCTCTCTCTTTTTTCCCCTCCCATATGTTCATCTGTTTTGTTTCTTAAATTACACATGTGAGTGAAATCATGTTATTTTGCTTTCTCTGCCTGACTTAGTTTGCTTAGCATAATACACTCTAGCTCTATCCACATCGTTGCAAATGGCAAGATTTCATTCTTTTTGATGACTAATATTCCTTTGTGTATATATACCACAACTTCTTATCCATTCATCAGTTGATGGACATTGGGCTCTTTCCATAGTTTGGCTATTGTTGATAATGCTGCTGTAGACATTGGGGGTACATTCACCCCTTCAAATCTGTACTTTTGTATCCTTCAGGTAAGTACCTGGTAGTACAATTGCTGGGTTGTAGGGTAGTTCTATTTTTAACTTTTTGAGGAACCTCCATACTGTTCTCCAGAGTGGCTAATACCAATTTGCATTTCCACCAACAGTGCAAGAGGGTTCTCCTTTTTCCACATCCTCGCCAACATCTGTTGTTTCTTGTATTACTGATTTTAGTCATTTTGACAAGCGTGAAGTGATATCTCATTGTATTTCCTTGATGATGAGTGAAATTGAGCATCTTTTCGTGTGTCTGTTGATCTCCTGGATGTCCTCTTTGGAAAAATGTTTATTCATGTCTTCTGTTCATTTTTAATTTTAATTCTTTTAATATTTATTTTTGAGAGAGAGAGAGAGCAAGGGAGGAGAAATCAGGTCAGCAGAGAGCTGTCAGCACAGAGCCTGACATTGGGCTTGAACTCATGGACTGCGAGATCATTATCTGACCTGAAATGAGATGCTTAACCAACTGAGCCACCTGGGTGACCCATCTTCTGCTCATTTTTAAATTGGGTTATTTGTTTTTTGATGTTGAGTTTTAGAAATTCTTTACATATTTTGGATACTAACCCTTTACCTTATATGCCATTTGCAAATGTCTTCTCTCATTCCATAAGTTACCTTTTAGTTATGTGATTGTTTCCTTCACTGTGCAGAAGGTTTTTATTTTGATGAAGTCCCAATAGGTTATTTTTGCTTTTGTTTCCCTTATGTCAGGAGAAATATCTGAGAAGAAGTTGCTATGGCCGATGTCAAAGAGGTTACTGCCTATGTTATCTTCTGGGATTTTAATGGTTTCGTGTCTTACATTTAGGTCTTTCATACATTTTGAATTTATTTTTTGTGTATGCTGTAAGAAAGTGGTCCAGTTTCCTTCTTTTTCATATTGCTGTGCAGTTTTCCCAGCACCATTTGTTGAAGAGACTGCCTTTTTTTCCCCCTCATTGGCCATTCTTTCCTGATTTCTTAAGGATTAATTGACCATATAGTTGTGGGGGTAATTTTCTCATTCAGTCAGTGGCCTGAAAGTTCCGTTTGCATGGTATAAAGAAAATAAGAAAGGGTTTATTTATTTTGATTTTTTTTTACTTTGCTTATTTTAAGAGACACATACAGAGAGAGAGAATGAGAGAGAGAGAGAGATAATGAGTGGGGAAGAGGCAGAGAGAGAGGGAGAAAGAATTCCACGCAGGCTCTGAGTTCTCAGCACAGATTCCAGTGAGGGGCTCAAACTCACGACTGTGAGTTCATGACCTGAGCCAATATCAAGAGTCAGACGCTTGAATAAGTGAGCCACCCAGGCAGCCCAAGAAAGGGTTTTAATGTTAGACAGGTTTAAGTCTGAATCCATCCACCGTTTTTTCTCTCTGAACTTTATCCACACAATGGAAGGAATGATATCAATCTAAGAGTGTTGTTATAAGGATTAAATTATAGAATGTATATTAAGGGTCTGATATAATGAATAGTACGTATACGAACATAACCAGTGAATTCTCGGCTGTTCTTGCTAATTAGGGTCAGTGCACATGGAGGCAGGTGCAAGTTAGGAAGAATGCTTTGTAGTATGGCCATCTTTGACCACAACTTGGTGAAATATTCCTTCTCAGCAGCAAACTCCCAGAACTTGTCCACTAGCTCATTTGGGTGACCTCCTCCCCCCACCTTTTTTTTTTTTTTTTTTTTTTGCCTTCTGCTTCTAGATTTGCAAAGGTTAATATTATCTGTATAAATAACCTAGTTGCCTTTATATTGGTGATGCCAGAAACTGATGTTTATTTAATTTCTTTCTCAAATTTAGTACACTGCCTGATATATAACAAGCATTAAGTATTCAATGGATGTTTGTTTTTGAGGATAATGATGATTTTTAATAACACAGTCCTTCATGGAGCTCAGACTTTAGTAAGGACATCACATGCATTCCTAAAGAACCATTGAAGGTTTTTAAGCAGACTAATGACTCGCTGTGATCACCTTTAATGCCTCATTTTCACTATTCCTTGTCCACAGCCAACCATAAGACTAGTAGGATTTTCCTTTGATTATTTTTCATGAAGCATTCATTTTTTTCTCTAATCCCACTAGAATTTCTAATCCCTAGCATTTTGGCTAGGGATGGTCTGATTTACTATAGTTTTAGATAAAACACTTGGCTCTTTTCTATGTGTCTCTCATTCCTTCTAGGAGGCTAACCCAGATATATTTTAATGATAGTGTCAAGAATCAAACGAGATCAAGGCAGAAATGCATAAAAGCTTTTTTGAGTTTCTGCTGGCATCAGATATTTCCTATTGGCCAAAACAAGTCATGTTATCAAGACCACAGTTAAAGTGGGAAAAAATGACCAAAAATATGGATATAAGGAAGTATGAAAACATGAGGCCATTACCCCATACGTCTACCATTGTCTACTTTCTGGCCACAATTACTAACATGCTGTCATATGTGAAATATGTTTACTCCCATATCTCAAATCCTGGCATTATGCTTGAAGTCTAGGGTGTTATGATGTAAATCAGGTTCATATAAGGCTCTTCTTGAGAAAAAGTCATCTGCCCTATACATATTCACTATATAGTAATGAAATGAAAATAGAATGACCAATATAAATATTCCTATCTGGAAAAGGGAAGAGTAGAAAGTATATAACAGTCACTGGACCACAGCAATTCTTAACTTTTCTTGGGCAAATGCTCTTCTGTTTTCCCTACTCTGGAGATAAGGAAAGTTCTTTTATTAGGTTTTGGTTCTGCTCCCTGGGAATGGCCCTGGTCCATTCTTCTTCACGGCTCTTGGCTCAGATTTCTTTTCCATGCTTTTTATATATTTCTGAAGAAGATATTGGAAAATATTCATGCTTTTTGCCTATAAAGAATTGGGGACACAAAGGTCTTTTTACAATTTTGATACATTTTTCTAGTCTCACTTCCTTTTAGTGCATACTGACAGAATATTGCCAATCCAGCTGAATTAAAAATATTGCAGATTTCCATTGAATATGAGATGATTCTCCCCCATGAACTAAAAGCCATATCTTTAATACCCTTATAAGCCTTTTTGTATAGCAGAGAGGTTCTACTAAGCTGTGCCTTAATTCTTTCACAGATATTTATAAAGGGCCTAATAGCCACACCTATGATTTCCTCTTTTGTCCCCAAGCTATATTTTACTTTATTTTTAAAAAATTTTAAGTTTATTTATTTTGAGGGAAAGAGAGAGATTGAGTGAGCAGGAGAGTGGCAGAGAGAGAGGAAGAGGAAAGATCCAAAGCAGGCTCTGTGCTGATTGAACAGAGCCTGACACAAGGCTCCAACTCACAAACTGTGAGATCATGACCCTAGTTAAAACCAAGAATTGGATGCTCAACTGACTGAGCCACCCAGGAACACCCTCCAAGCTATATTTAATTTTGAGAAGTTTTCTCTCTAGAGAGGCTAGAGATGCAGAACAGTTTTATGTTCCTTGCCAGAAAATCACAAACCCTCTATATTTCCTCTGTGTTTGCTTATAAACTAGCTAGTTTTTTTTTTTCTTTAGGGCATCTTCTTACAGCAGTTTATTAAACACAGCCAATAAGAGCCAGTTAGTACTTTCAACATTTTGCCTAGAAATCGCATTGCTCAAATCCAAAAACTCGTTACCACATTTTCTATTTTCTTAGTTACAACAGGTGACAGATTTACCAATCGTTTAACCACTCTATGAAGTACATGGCCATTCTCATCATTCCAGGTTCTGTAGACTGTTCTGACCCAAAGCCAATGTCATATTTGCTATGTTTTAGTGATGACAGAACCCATGTGCAATACCAAATTCGTTGTCAGCTTGCTACAGTGTAGATCACAAACTATTCCAAAATTTAGTGGCTTAAAATAACAACAACATGTCATTTCTCACAAGTCTGCAGATTGATAGAATATTTTGCACACCTTGAGCTAAGCTCAATGCTTCAGTGCCCTTATGTCTATGGTCAACCTGATACAGAGTGGCCTTCCCTGGGAAATCTCAGCCCTCCTCTGAATATCTCTTACACTGAATTTTTTTTAAGTGCCTACATGGAATTCCATGTTTTGGAACATTCAGAAGCTGTATATAAGTGCAGCAGAAAAAGGGTACTGTGTTAACTTAGTGATTTCAGCCATTATTGAGAATAGAAGTGGCCCATGTGCCATGGACTCTGGATTTCTCTCTTGATCCCTGAAGTCTTCCAGGGAATATATTAGATCTCATTTACATATACATTCACCAACTATAGCAGCTGATACATATTAGGTGCTTAATGAATATTTTGAGTGAATGATTGAGTGTATAAATGGAAAAAGAACATGCACATATAGGTATGAAACATAGACTAAACTTTTAGCCAGGTATTATTCAACCTGTTCTGATGTTTTTCTCTCAAATTCCTCAACCTACCGTAGCACTCTTCTTGCTATATTTTTCCTGAAATATTAGATAGACATATTTGCCTTTTCCTGTTATTTCAGTAGATAAATTTTCTTCTCATGTCTGCATGGCAAAATGTATCACAGTATCCAGTTGTTTCCAAATCATGTTTAGTAAATGTGTTAAATAAATGAATTAATGAGTAAATGAATGAGTGAATAAATGAACCAGTTTTACGCCATCCAAGGGCAGTGACTTTGTCTCTCTTGTTTATTCTTAGCCATTATATCAGTGCCCTGTACATGGTAGATGCCTACTAAATATTTATTGAATTAGAAGTGAATAAATGAATGAGTAAATGAGTTAGTGAATGAATTAAAACAAACAAATCTGAATTCATTATTTCTATTTTAAGAAGTTCCAGTCTACATTATATTAAGAAGTTCTTCTGTGATTTTAATAGTTTTAATAGTAATTTTTTAAAACAGCCCAGAAACTCAATTCTATTATTATCCTAGTTTTCATTCTTGCTCAAAGACCTTTTCCCAGACAGTGAAAATGAGAAATTGTGCACTATTCTCACCAGGAGCTTCATTTTCAAAGTGAAATATTTCAGAGTCCCTAACAGGACAAATAGGATGTTGGAGTCTTTTCAGGCCGAGTGGAGCATAAAGGACTAGGGTCTCTGTCCTGAGTGGAGTAACTTGGGAAATCTCAAAAGTCTTTCCTTTGCCCCCAAATATCTCTTCTCCTGCTAAAACATATTCCCTGCACTTGAGAGATTTAAGGTTCAAAGCCATGGTTGTTGGACTTTATTATCTGACTGAATTCCACTTCCTACTCTCCAAGTCTTCTAGTTTCAGAAGCCTGGGATAGGTCCCAGGGAACCATTTTATCAATCACATCACACTCATGATATTGATAGTGGTGGTCCGTAAACCACACTTTTAAAAACACTAATTGTCTGTATGTGTATGTGTGTGTGTGTGTGTGTGTGTGTGTGTGTGCAGAATGCAAAAAAAAAAATGTCATAAGATGCTATAGGTGCTGTGGTAAGGGTCTGTGTAAGATCCAGTGTGTAAGATCTGTCTCAGATCCAGTGGGGACAGAAAAGACAAAATTGTCACCCCTCACTAGAAGTCTCTAGACCCTTGTTTGGAATCTTGACTGGGTGAACATTTTCTGTTTTGCAGTAACTTGTAACTGTTATAGGATCTATAGAAGGAGTGATTGATGTACCAAAAGGACTAAGGCATGCATGGCGGTTGGCAGTTTTGTTAAGGATACTTCTTTCCTAGAAAAATCTCAAGAGGGTGCCTATCATGTGTTATATATTTCTGAGAACACTCAGAAATATTATTGATATTGATAGTGATGATGATGATGATGATGACGATGATGATGAAAGTTCACTGTACTGGGCATATACCCAGGATGTGGACAACAGAGGTAAAGGTTTTACATGGGTCTGATCTGCTCCAGGAGATCTTAGGAGAAACAAGCAGTTAAAGCAATTTAGAATTTTGCCTATTAAGGTATCATATCTGATCAGGTGCCTAAATTTGAACTTGGCGCATTGCTTCACCTCAAGCTCTATATTTGTCTTTCCCTCAGTATCCCTGTGGGTGGGACTAATGGGTGGCAGAGGAGAAAACGTACTCTGTGAATACTCAATAATAATACTACATCACATAGCCTTGGGTAGTGAAGATGTGTTTTATAAGCACTGTTAAGTTTGATCTCTTTTACTCCTACTGCAATTATCTGTTGGAATTTTACAGAACTATAGACATACCAAGAGGAGGGATTTAATCGTTAAGTACTTTCAACCTAATTGGTTCTCAATTGGAAGAGAAGCCTTGGGTTTGGAAACCTGCCACGTGTTACCAGAGCATGTCAGTTCATTGCCCACCTGCAGAGTTGACAGATAAAAGAGAATGTATCTGACTTGGCATCATTTTAGGCATTTAGTTGTCATATCTGTCTTCAGGGCTGCTCCTAGGGCTCTGTGTTTGTAAACTATGCCTATGTTGGGCAGAAATGGAGGCTTTTGCCAAGTCTCTTAGACACCTAGGTAAGTTCACTTCCACTTGCCTGAACCATGTCAATAGACTTTCATGTGAGAGATTTCTATTACTTGACTCCTTTCAATCCATTCTGTTTACCAAATCCAGATTCATATTTCTAAAATATCACTTTTTTTAAAAAATTATATCCTTCCTTTAAAAAATTTCGATGATACCCATTTGCTGATAAGACCCACACCATTTAGCTTGGTATTATTCTGGTCTTCTTTCTAATTTCTTGGTCCAGGTTTCTATTCTAAACAAACAAATAAAAACCTGTGGCAAATATTATGAGGTGGGATGGAGTGCTATAGCTATATTATTATCCCCAAGGGAAATCCATGCCTGGGTAATTAAATGATGATCAAGCTAGTTTTCAACATACATCTCATTATATCTTTTTGCATACCCAATCAAACTGGTGAGCCAGTTGCTTGTGTTGCTAAATACCAAAGCCCCACTTGTGGAAAGAAACCAAAATCCAGAGAAGGAGAAATAAAATAAATAAATAATTTATCCATAGGCAATTTTATACACAATCACTAAGTAATAATTTTGAATATTATTCTGAGGTGTTAAAAATTGTCCACAATGACTTATTAGATAATAATAGCCCTAGCATTTAATTTTTTTGCCAGAGAAGAAAGTCAATCAAATAAATCCCATGAATCTTAATATAAGTTAAGTGCAAAGATTCTTGGATGAGAATGGTCTAGTTTAAAGTAGGTAGATAATGGGTTGCCTGGGTGGCTCAGTTGGTTAAGCATCTGACTAGCTCAGGTCATGATCTCATGGTTTGTGGGTTCTAGCCCCTGTTGGGCTCTGTGCTGAGGGCTCAGAACTTGGAGACTGCCTCAAATTCTGTGGCTCCCTCTCTCTCTGCCTCTCCCCCACTCACGCTCTATCTCTCTCAAAAATAAACATTAAAAATAATAAAGAAGGTAGATAACTTTTTCAAATGTACTTAAGTATTGCATAATTTTGAAAAATGTTACCTAATCTTATGAAAATTGTTTTTTAATTCATAAAACAAGACTAATATTCATAGAATATTAGTAATATTATTATAATATTTAGAATATTAGAATATTCTAATTTTAGCTGTTTTAATATACTAATATATACAAAGTGGTAAATTAATTGCCTGGTATGTAATAAAAGCTCAACAAATGTCATTACAAATGTACACATAAATATAATCACATACATATGCACACAAACAAACATACTTTTATACAACTTTTCTGTCTTGGTAATCAGTTTTTTCTTCCCCTACAGGCTTCTGCTATTAATGCTAACCTATGAGAAGCAGGAAAATATCATCTAGAATTGTACTGTGCAATACTGTAGTCACTACCCATAGGCAAGTAACTGCTTAACACTTAGGATATGGCTAGCATAGACTGAGATGTTCTATAAGTACAAAGTCCACACTGGATTCTAAAGATTATGGGAAAAAATTATTTTGAAGAATATGGGAAGAAGAGTATGAAACATCTCAGTAATTTTTAATATTGCTTACATGATGAAAAGATATTTCTGATATGTCAAATAGTTAACTACGTTATTAAATAAACTTGTTACACTCTTTTTGCAAAGTCAACTACATAGATCCTCTATGATGACATTGATGGAATGTTCTTCCCAAAATAATTATGTTTCAAGTCATTCTTCTGCTTCCTAGTCCTGCACTTTTAGTTGTAGATGCCTGACATTTCTGTTTGGATCCCACTGTCACCTTAAACTCACCATGCCCTAAACCATATTTTCATTTTCTTCACGACTATATCCTATTTCTGACTTTCCTATTTCTGTTCTATTCTTATTGCTCTCACGACCTCACCTCCACTTGCCTGAATCACGTCAATAGACTTTCATCTGGGAGATTTCTATTACTTGACTCCTTTCAATCCATTCTGCTCACCAAATCCAGATTCATCTTTCTAAAAACATCACTTATTTTAAAAAAAATTATATCCTTCCTTTAAAAAGCTTTCAAAAATACCCATTTGCCTATAAGGTAAGACTCACACTATTTAGCTTGGTATTATTCTGGTCTCCTTTCTAGTTTCTTAGTCCAGACTTCTAGAAAATATTAATTATTCTCTATCCTTCAAACACAACTTCCAAGGATTATAGAAGTGTGTTAAGCTACTTTGTACACAAGAAAAAGAGTAGGTTGTGCAAGTTGGTGGGGTTGGGAGAAGCAGAGATTTCAATTGGGGTCATATAGAAGTTGATATACCATTTAGATAAATTAAAATTTCCTTCCAAATTAACTGATAATAAGGGGCTCTCATTCTAATGAAAATTGAAGTTGGAGAGATGTGTAGAAAAAGGGAATTGGTGGGGTCATTTGACAATTTCTCAGACTATGAGCTTCTTATTGTACTACAAAAATGTGCTGACTGTAAGAAGGCGATGCTTCAGATCCACAGGTATTTGGACAATTACTCTGGATTATATTTCCAGGAAAGAAGATTTTGAGTTCTACCTTCAAAGTATACACCTCTGTGAGTTTACTGAGATTAATAGAATTTGCCACGATCTCAGCTGATATTAATATTTCCCAGGCCTCGAACTTGTGGAATTTTTAAGACTTTCAAATAACTTTCATGGTCATTAGCTCATGGAATTGTCTCAAGACCATGAGATGGACACATTGCAGACATCATTACTGCCATTTTGGAGAAAACCTGTATACAAAGTTTAGCTGACTTACTCAAGGACATAAAACTACATTTTGACATTGACTTCCATTGTTCTTGACGTGTAAAATGCAAAAATCACTTATCACCTGAACTGTCCAGTCTTGACCTGTAAAGAAGTAGATTTTGCCCAGTTTATCTATAAGAATTAGTTTTTTCTTGCAGCAGTGAGTTTCCCCTGGGGAATCCATGGCAAAGTTTTCATTATGTACACTATTCAATTATTATTTACATTGGTTTTTGGTTGAGGGAAAAAATAATATCCTGCTAATTCTTACCTTTACAATTCAAAGAAGTTTGACATATGCAGTAATCCAACCTTCATTTCCAAATGTTTATTTTTTATTATAAAAGTAATGAATGTTCATTATAGTAATATTAGAAAATCCAGAAATGTGAAAAATAGAATTTATTTTTATTTTTTATTGAAGTATAATTTGCACATAGTAAAATGCACAGATCTAAAGTGTATAGTTTGATTAGTTCTGAAGTGTTCACACCTGTGTGACCCACACCCAAGTCAAGACATAAAACATTTTCATCACCCAGCAAACTTCCTGATGTCCCTTTCCTATCTATCTTCATGACTTCCTTCCTTACCCCAAGCAACTCCTGTTCTGATATCCCCTTCTGAAAGGGGAAATTCAAAACAAAAACAAAATAAAACTTAAATCCTACCATTCACTGACAATCACTGCTTAACCCATCAGCAACTTTTGGGACCACTGATAGTTTCCTCTGTAAAACCCCACATCTTGCCTTGACTCTTGTGGTGTGGCACTCTCTCATTATTCCTCTCACCTGACTGGCTGCTACTTTTGTGTCTCTTCCCTATTCTCCTCATATTGCTAATATCTATTTGAACAGAGCCAATGCTGCTCTCTTGTATTCTTTATTTGCACACTTTTCATAGTGATTTCCCCACGTCACGTGGCTTTCAGTGCTATCCTTTAAGAGGACAGTTCCCAAATTTCCATCCATAATTCTGACCCATCCTTTGAACGTGAGTTCTATATCCAACTGCCTCAACATTCTCACGTGAATGTCTAACTGTCATCTCAAGGGTAACATGCCCCAAATCTGAGCCCTGATTTGCACTTTCCAGCCTGCTCCTCCTCAGTGTCTTCATCTCAGAAAATGGCAACTCTGGTGGCTTGAGCCAAAAGGCTGGAGGGCATTATTAACTCCTCTCTTTCTTTCATACCATACAATAAATCTGTTAGGAAATTCTGCCAGCTCTACTTCAGAGTATATAAGAGAATCTGACAGATTCTTACCACCTCCCACACTAACATCTGAGTCCAGTCCACCTCCAACTCTATTCCCCTGGACTAATACAGTAATTTTATAAGTGGTTGACCTATCAATCTGTAATCTATTCTCCAACCAACAAGTAGGTACAATCTTTTAAAACATAAAAGGTTTCTCCCAAGCTGCAATCATTCTTTATATTTAATTTTAGATTTTTGCTTTTTTTTCACTCAATACCGTAATACAGAATTTTTTCATGTCATTACTCTTTATAAACATAATTTTCAATGACTGCATTATTACTATGTGGGGATAAATACCATGATTTACTTATTCATCCCCTTATTGTTGGACATTTTCACTATTATTTTAATGATTATTAATAACACTGCAAGAAGTATCTTGTTACAGAAAGTCATCCATTCCCCATAGTTATAATACTGGATAGATGTCCAGGAATTTCTAGGTTAAAAGGCTATAAACGTTTTAAGGCTGTAGCTACATATTGTCAAGTTGCTTTTCAAAAAGAATAGACCAATACTCCCACTCATAGTGGTAACAATAAAGCGATTTCCCTCCTAAATTAGTTGAATTTTATTAACAAATTTATAGAAGATATAAATGAAAGGTCAACATAAAGTGACTTATATTTATCGAACTTTAACAAAATAGCTTATGTAAAATAGTTCATACTTATATTGCTAATTATAAGTAAGTGCAGATAGTACTGCTCTACTGTTTGCCCACAGAATTGGGATACCTTGTAATGAAATTTCTTAGATCCTGAGCCTTGGAAATATAAAGACACGGGTTTGATTAATGACTTAATCATTGAGTAGCCATGAATTTGAAGTTGCTTAACACCTTTAAGCCTCAATGTCTTCATCTATAAAATAGGGATAATAAAATCTGCCTTGCAGCAGTGTTGTGAGGATTAAATAAGATAATGTACATAAATCACTTAGCATGAGGGCGACACTTATAAATGTTACCTCCTATCTTCCCTTCCAAATTTACCTCCTTTTCTAGTTTAAGATCACCACCCTAGCACTAGCATGCAGAGACATGAATTGCAAGCAAGACATTTCTCCTGTGGCTTACTGAATTTGCTGAACTCCTAAGAAAATAAGGGAAATTATATTCGCTTTTTTTTTTTTTAACAAAAATGAACAAGCCAGGGAGAGTTGGAACTTTGCTCAGAGCAAGGTAGACAGCTGTCATGCCAGGATGTGAGCAGCATCAGGTCAGTCCAGAAATGAGTAACTGACCTGAGTCCTGTTCTTGAAGGGATGGGGTTAGAGATGTGGTAGGGTGGCCAAGAGAAACAAGCTGAGGGGAAAAACTGGTGGTTCCAGAGATCAGAACCGAATGGGAAGTAGGTGTTTGAGGTTGGCCAAACTGGATGCAGCTCCTAGTGGTTAGGAACAGATGAGGAGGCAGGAATCCTGGAAGTGAAACTCATAAGTCATGGTATGAACATTAGAACTCACTTTTTTGTTTGTTGGTTTGTTTTGGGTTTTTGGGTTTTTTTTTTTTAATAGTTTATTGTTAAGTTGGTTTCCATATAACACCCAGTGCTCATCCCAACAAGTGCCCTCATCCATGCCCATCACCCCCCTTCCCCTCTTCCCCACCCCCATCAGCCCTCAGTTTGTTCTCAGCATTCTGGAGTCTCTCATGGTTTGACTCCCTCCCTCTCCCCAGCTATTTTTCCCCTTCTCCTTCCCCATGGTTCTCCATTAAGTAGAACTCACTTTTTAAAACTTTTCATTTGAGGGGTGACTGGATGGCTCAGTTAGTTAAGGATCTAACTTTGGATCAAGTCATGATCTCGTTCATGAATTTGAGCCCTGAGCTGGGCTCTGTGCTGACAGCTGAGAGCCTGGAGCCTGCATCAGATTCTGTGTCTCCCTCTCCCTCTGCCATTCCCCCACTCATGTTCTGTCTCTCTCTCTCTTTCAAAAATAAACATTGAAAAAAACATTAAAATTTTTCCTTTGAAATTATTTTTAATTTGTAGAAAAGTGGTAAGATTAGTAAAAATAGTTCTGTAGACCCTTTATCATACTCACCAACTTTGAAGAATTTTGTCATCTTTGTATCTTATCATCTTTCTTTCTACCTGTCTATCATCTATCTATCTATCTATCATCTATCTATTTATCTATCTGTCATCTATTATCTATCTATATCCTTACTCCCTAATTATTTAGTGTTTATTAATTATTTGTCTAGTAGAACTAAGATTTTCTCTTACATAATCAAAGTATAGTTATCAAATTCAGGAAATTGAATATTAATACAACACATTCTAACTTCATTTATTGGCTCAGTAATGTCTTTTATAGCATCTTCCCCCATTATATGATCCAGTCTAGGATCATGTACTTCATGTAGTTTCCATTTCCCTTTAGTATTCTTTAATCTGGAATGTGTCTCAGTCTTTCTTTGTTTTCTTTCTTTCTTTCTTTCTTTTTTAATATTTTTATTTATTTGTAGGAGAGAGAGAGAGAGAGAGACAGCGTGAGCAGGGGAGGGTCAGAGAGAGAGGGAGATACAGACTCTGAAATAGGCTCCAGGCTCTGAGCTGGCAGTCAGCACAGAGCCCGACGCTGGCCTCGAACCCACGAACCGCGAGATCATGACTTAAGCGAAAGTCGGACGCTTAACCGACTAAGCCACCGAGGCGCCCCAGCCTTTCTTTGTTTTCACATGGCATTGATATTTTTGAAGATTACAGGGCAGTTAATTTTGTAACTCCTTCAATTTGCATTTTGGAGACCTCATGTTTTAAATTTGCTTTGAACAACCATTTTCTTGCTAGATATATTAGTATCCCAAACCAGATAGAGTTAGGATCAAGGATTCTAGGTATAGCAGGACATGGGGGCAGCGGGACTCTGTGCCCATAGAAAAGGAACAGCCATTGAATACAGGTTAGGCTATTTGGGTGGGTTGGAACTCTTGTGCCTGAGCCAGAGTTGTAAGCCTGAGTCACAGGATGAGAAGAGATCTTGAAGGGTCACCGAGTCCATGTCCAGCTGCTTAGCTTTCAGCAGAAACACATTTCCACTCACCCAGACACACCAGCCTATTTTTAAAGTCCTCCAGGGAAAGTAATTCTGTGTGTGCTTCTTGTTAACCCACATGGTGTCACTTGCCCTTGCTGTGTGAAGTCTTCCCTGTAACTCAGCTAACTTTATTAAGGAGTAGGTCTTACATATTTTTCTCATCCTGTTTTCAGGAGTGACTCACAGTGTCATAAGCCCTTCATTATGTTTAGAGAACTGTATTTTATCACTTACGTCTATGTTTGTTTCTTTAGTCCAACCTAAAAAAGAACTTAACTTACACAATTGTAAAATATTGTGATAGCAATTATGGTATATTAACTAAACTATCACATCAATAACTACACATTATCACAGCAATAACACATTTCATTTTATCCTTGGATTTATTTTTCATGGACTTGACTACCAAAGGGATGTTTTAGAGTATCTTTTCTATTCACTTATTTTTTTTCTTTTTTATTATAAAATATCTATTATAAAATAAAAATTCAAACATTACAGAAGAATTTAAAAAAAGAGGTAAAGTTCTCTCCTTTTTTCCTCCTCACTCTCAATCATATTCCTAAAACTAATATTTATAGTTTTGATATCTGGAGTTTCAGAGTTTTTCTGTATATATACAAGCATCTATGCACACACATAAACACACTCTTTAAAAAATAAAAATGAGAGGTGCCTGAGTGGCTCAGTCATTTAAGCATCCAACTCTTGATTTCCACTCAGGTCATGGTCTCCTAGTTCATGGGATCAAGCCCCACATCAGATTACACACTGACAGCACGAATCCTGTTTGGGACTCTTTCTCTCTCCCTCTCTCTCTTCTCCTCCCCCACTCATGCTTTTTCTTGTTCTCAAAATAAGTAAATACATATTTTTTAAAAATAGGATTATATATTTTCATAATATATTCTCAGTATAAAAATACTTTTTGTTCTTTGTAGAAAATATAAAAAGAACGTTAAGGAAAATATTTTTAAATTACCTATAATTGCTCTGCTCATCTCTGTTACTGCTTGGATATTTTTCCCAGAATTTTTTTCTATGCATCTTTGTTACTGTTTATCCTGCTTTCTAGTGTTCTTTTTCTTGATTGACTTTGAACATTTCAGGCTGCTTAATGTTATTCTTCTTAATTTGGGGCCCTACTGTATGTCGCTCTCTCATGAGGTTTGATTACAAAAGGTAGTGGACAAAGGCTCAGAGGACAGCAGGCTGGCAAGAAGTTAGGTGATCAGGCATGCAGAAAAGAATTTCAGGAGGCAACGGAGCTCCTAAAAGGGAACATAGCATCTGTTACTCATGAACCACTTGGCGAACAGGACTTCTGACAGTGTTAAGACAGTGTCTTGAATGTGCAAGGCAAGATTCCTTCATTCATTATGAATTCATCGCTATTAGCCACACTAGTAATAAAGCATTGAATAAGACCAGGGTGGGCCTTGACTCCCCCGCCCCTTTTTTGCACATTTTATCTATCTATCTATCTATCTATCTATCTATCTATCTATCTATCTATCTATCATCTATCTATCTGTCTATCTATCTATCCTCTTCGTTACCCCAGAAAGCAATTTCTAGATCTCTTAGCTTGTAGTCTACTTAGATTTTGAGAATTTTTCTTCTCTAGTTTTTTACTGTGGATCTTACAAAACTTACCATGGATAACTATTCAAATCAGTTCTTCTTGATGCTTTAAAAAGTTTAGAGGCTGGGACTGTCTGGGTGGCTCAGTTGGTTAAGCATCTGACTTCAACTCAGGTCATGATTTCATGGTTCATAGGTTCGAGCCCCTTGTTGGATTTTGTGCTGACAGTTCAGAGCCTGAAGCCTGCTTCAGATTCTGTGTCTCCCTCTCTCTCTGCCCTTCCCTGTTCATACTCTGTCTCTGTCTCTCAAAATAAATAAACATTAAAATTTATTTTAAAGTTTAAAAACTGGGTATTATATATTTTCTTGCTGAAAAGCTCGTCAGATTCAGAATATCTCAGGAGAGAGATTATGGAATGTCTTGCTTTAGGGGTTAAGATAGATTATGCCAGCCTTTGTTGTTTTCTCATACCTAGACATGTCCATCCCTTCAAGTTGACTTAGGCACAACCCGCAGGTCCTAAGTCAACCAAGAGAAAAAGATGGTGACAGTAATGTTCTTTGCATTACTCCTATCTTTTGACAAGAATAAATCTTGGGATTATGTCATGTATCACACCACAGATCATGTGGTGTCCCTATCATTCTGTCCCAATCCGCCTTTCTGCTAACAAGGCTTGGGATCTGAATGTCCAAGTGATGACAGGGTTGCAGCAGCCTTGTAATTGTCCCTTTTCCTCAGTTTTCTCACTTTTGTCACAGAATAGGAATTCTCCATGGGTCCTCTCTTCTGAGCTCTGGTGGGTTGCTCTTTTTAACACTGAAGAACCTCTCATTAGACACTGTCCTTTGGGCAAGGACCCTGAGAGCTGCCTCAGGGTTGGCAGGTATCTCATCTCCATTCTCATTAGCCACGGGCATAGTTAGTGCTGCATGAGCAGTACTGCACCCACAATCAATTAGCCTTCTGGATCCCTTTAAAGTAATCCTCAAGAGCTTCATTTGTTAAAAATGAACAAATATTTATTGACTGCTCATTATGTACTAGGTGTTCTTCTAGGTGCCTAGGATACATTAGTAAGCACAAACACCAGAATCTTGCTCCCCATGGATCTTGCATTCCAGTAGATACTTCAAGAGTGGAGATTGTTATGCTGCAGCTGGACAATTGTGCCCCATCAGAAACCAGGCAGTTCTCCCAGCTACCCTCCCTAGGGATCCATTTGTAATTTCTGCCAATCCCATCCTTTGCTTATGTATGCTAAAGTTTCCAAATCTGTATCTAAATCTACCTTAGTTATAGCAGGTCTTACATTATTAAATGTTTTCTTCCCCAGTATACTCAGCCCTTATACTGAAAGTTCCTATATACTAAATAATCCAAGTGTTCATTTGCATTTAACCAAACCAACCAGCTCCTCTTTTTAATCAGTTAATGGAAAAGCCTTGGGTCATTGAAAATATATGTGTAATATAACTGCTTGTGACAGGTAGAAATTAAAATCATGACACTATGAGAAAATAATCCTTGTGCCTATGGAATTAATTTGAATTTGTGGGAGTGGGGGTGGCTAAAACCATCAGGAGTAAAATTCTTTTAAAAAGGAGCCTCTAGAAACTGGTGTGGAGAATAAACTTTAGTTCTCTTTGGAATCATCCGAGATGCCCTATGCTTGTTTGTGCTATTTGTATTTCCTTTCTTCTATGTGGTTTCTGGGATCATTGTGCTATTTTAGCTCTTACTTAGCCATACTCCCTGTTGAGATGCTAAAATATCCTGAAAGTGGCGGTGCTGAATTTTTTCATGGCCAGGAGGTGGATAGCACAGGGTTGATTTGTAATGACACTTTACTGTAGAGTAAATTTTTAGCTGTAATGATATTTTGGGCTGCTTGATCCCACCAGATTTGGAGAAGTTTGAATTACCTTAAATAACTAAAATATAGCCACTCCTATGTTACCCCTGAGACATGCTCACTGAAGCATGGAAATTAATTCAGATATGCATCCAAGTTTCACTGAATTTTAATCTAAGGGTTTATAGAATTATTTGCTGATATTTGGGAAATGAAAGTTATGCAATGAGGAAAGTCTGATTGAAGGTAGTAGTAAGAACAACTGTGTAGTTCAGTGTTGCTGAGCTTCCTGTCCTGGTGAAGGACACTGTAGCAACCAGAATAACAGTGACTTTACATTTTTTGTTAATCTTCTCATGAAGACATGGGATCAGTTTCCCCACTCTGAGCCACAGGCCAACATGTGACTCAGATCAACAGAATACAGTGGAGATGATGGTGCTCTAGCTCTAACCATTACACTTAAGTGGCCTGTAGTTTTTGCTTCTTCATTTTGGAGGCTTGTGCTGCTGTGTAAGAAGTTTGAACACCTGCTAGAGACACAACGTGGAGAGGCGCTAACATTGCAGGGAGAGGAAAAGGAGCCCAGCTCAGACTGCCTTCAACAGTTCCCACAAAGGCTGAGGCAAGTGAGTGAAGAAGTCAGCTTGGAACTGGATCCCCCAGCCCTGTTCACCCCATCTGATGCCACATGGCTTAGAGATAAACCAGCCAGCTGAGCCCTTCCCAAATTCCTGATCCCCCAAAATGAAATGGTTGTTTTAAGCCACTAAGTTTTGAGCAGTAATAGATAAAGGAAACAAACTTTTTGTTTAAATTTAGGGTTTCACTTTTTAGAAACATTTCATTCATTCCTCTATTTAGTCACCTATCCATCCACCAACATTTATCAAGAGCTCATTATATCTCTGATGGCACTGGTCCACCAAGAAGTTCTAAATGAGTTTTAGCTTTGTACTGTTTTAGCCTCAAAGAATTCAGTTTTACTATTCAGGAACTGAGAGTTTTCTTTTTACATTTTCCCTTCATTTATTCTAACCACTGAGAACCTCTCATGTTCCAGGTACTGTATAAAGTGTTGGTGAAGCAGTGATGACTAAAACAATATAGTCTATGTGCTCATGAGTCTTATTTGCAATTGAGAAATACAAAAACAAAACCAAAACAAACAAGCAAAAACTTTTCTTCCAGTCTATAAAATAGAACAATAATAGATACTTCATAGGGTTTTTCTGAAAAGCAAATGATATGATGAATGTGAAAGTTTTTTGTAAGAAGTTATTCTTTATAAAGGTAAAAGCTTTCATTGAGTTTTTTTAATGTTCATTTATTTTTGAGAGAGAAACAGAGCGCACACACACACAAGCAGGGTAGGGGGAGAGAGTGAACGAGTAGGGGAGGACAGAGAGAGAGGGAGAGAGGATCCCAAGCAGGCTCCAGACCGTCAGCATAGAGCCTGATGTAGGGCTTGAACCTATGAACTGTGAGATCATAACCTGAGCTGAAACCAAGAGTTATTAGATGTCTAACTGAATGAGATACCGAGAAGCCCCTCTTTTACCGAGTCTTGATGGCAGTAACAGTAGCTGAAGACCTCAGAAGCAAAGCAGGTATTTAACACTCAAAATGAAAATAAGTATATGTCATAAGTGACCATGTTTTGCAGGAATTATTCATCCAATTTTGCTGGGCCACTTATTGGACTTCAGTGGATCCAAAGAACTTCTGAAATTATATGCAAGATGTGTGGATATGTATATGCACTTTTTGAATGAGAGATCCAATGCTTTTGTTAGGTTTTCAAAGGTGTTAGTGATCCTGACAGGTAAAGAACCTCTGATTTGGAGAATTAAGGCAATTACAGTATATTAAACCCTTCTAGGCACCAACCAGCCTATGCAGAGTTTTTTCACATGGTAATTTAATTTACACAATCCCCCTAGAAGCTGAGGCTTAGAGAGGTTAAGTGACTTGTCCATGTTTAGTATATGATGGGCCTGGCATTTGATTCCAGCTCTGCCTGATTCCAAAGGTTTTTCTGCTGTACCATGTTGAATATCAGAGTTCTTAGTTACAAGCCACAGTAAAGAATTATGTTGGCTTAAGCAAAAAGGAAATGCATTGAGAAGATACTGCCACTCACAAATTTTCCGAGATGGAAAGAATGGAGAGCCAAAATCATTCCTATCATTCCAATAGGGACTTTGTACAGAAAAAATATTACCCCTTCAAAAACAAATGTCTGAGATGTAAGCCCAATGTGCCAATGGGTTTGTTGGGTATTTAAAGAAGACCCAAATAAACAGATCCCATCCTCACTTTTGTCTGATCCTGCTCTTTCACTGCAAAATTGTTTTTTAAAAATTTGTAAGACACGTTTTTAAACACCTATAAGACTGTTTATATTATGATAATCCTTATCATTTTATGGTTTGTACTGAACTTGTACAAATTTATCTGTATTTTGGTTCACACAACCAGTCTGAAAGGTTGATATAGGATAAACATTTTCATCCCTACTTAATAAACAAGGAAACGGGCTCCTAGATGCCACTTGACTTCAAAGCTCACATAGCTGTTAAGGCCTCTCTAATTGCCCACCTTTGGGGCTTCTTTCTACTAGATGTCTTGTGGAACCTAAGTGCCACAGCTGCCCACAAAGCCAAAGTAGTTAGGCCTCCACCAGGCAGGCTTGCTACTCTTTCCTTCTTAGGTGCTGTAAGGAGGAGATAGTTGATTGTGTACACCCACAAACTGAGCATTCTTGTACAATTGCCAACAGATTGGCAAGTGTGTTGTTTGGTCATTAATACATCACCTGACAACAATGAAGTGAAATGGGCTGGCATCATGATATGAATTTGTATCTAGACCTGGATGTTAGTTTCAGGTGACAATTTTTATAAATATATACATCAGTTATGCTGGAGTTGCAGAGGGATGTTTTTGGGAATATCAGAGCTTTGAATATCCATACTGAGGGCTTCCAACTGTCAAGCCCTCACCCTGAATGGGCAGAATAATGTCTACACACATGAGTGCATTTCCTCAGTGAGGAAATGGGGGGGGGAGGATTAAAACTGCATCAAGCAAATGTCTTCCAGTCCAATATTTTATGGTAGTCTTTGTGGGAAATGCATCTTTTGGTGTCACTGGGGTTTACTGAAACTGGTGTGGGGTTAGGGATCAGATTATCCATTTTTGTGAAGCTTCATCTTCAGTCTTCTGTGGGATTCCTTTAGTATCAAATGCAGAAATGGACAAACGGCCATGTTTTCTTCTTTTTTTCTTCTACATAATGGCCATAGTTACCATTTATTGAGTGTTTACTATGTAGTAGGTGCTGTGATACATAATATCCATAATTGTGCCTTCTAGAATGTTTATATTCTTTCCGGATTTTTTAGTCCACCTATCATGTTTATAAACATCCTTTCCATGATCCAGTACTATTGAGATGTTCCTACTTTGATTCTCAACCTGTTCTTGTTCTTTATCTTGGTTCTGCTTCCTTCACTTTTCCTTCTATTGTGTTTTTACCAAACACCAAGAGCAAAGGAAATTTCTCCTATGTACTTGGGTATTCCTTATCCAAAATAGTAATTAAATAAATAAATTTATTTAAATTAAGTAATTAGTATACTTTTATATAGTGAGTATATATTAATATGTAACTATGTGTTAAGTATTACAATATCATCTTCAAAATTCACAAAACCTTCATGAAGTGGACTTTTTAAAATCTCAGTTTCATAGATGAGGAAGCTGATGTATGCTTAAGTTAAAAATCTTACCCAAGTTCCCACAGGCAGAAAGTGAAAGCCAAGAAGAAATAAAGTCAGGATTAGAACCTGTGTCTTTCTAAAGCTTATCCATTTTCCACAGTGTCATAGTGCTTTTATAATTTCAGGGCCAGCAAAGTACTTTGTAGTAATTCCTTATTTCTTACCATTATTATTGAAGTGCTATCCTCTTTTGGAATCAAGTTGTTCCTATGATCAATTTTAGGAATTGGGAAATTGTATAGGTTGAAAGATCCCATAAATGAATGTTACCCTCTAAAGAAAAAAGCTCTTTAAAGCTGTTGGAATCTGGGCTGAAATAACCAATTTCTATCTATGCTCATGTTAGAAAGGTTTAACCTAGAATAGCTTTTTGAGTGAAGTCATTGACCTCATTTTTCTTCTTCCCCTAAACAGAACCACTTGGAGATAAGTATATGTTTATCCCTTGTCATTTATTCTTGGTGTCCATAATGGTTTTATAGATTAGCTGTTTCATGCCCTTATGTGTACATAGAGAAGTTTCTTTTGGTTTCTGTTGGTGTTAATTTCCAGATACCATGATTTCTAGTTAGCATATTAGAGACCAATGAAATTCCCTCTGGCACTATGAAACCCATTTATTTATATGTTATTGAGTGTTTTTCAGTGGACCTTGGGGATGGCAAATTCATTTTTCCATAATAAGAAAAGTTCAAATACACACATGTTAGCCCCATGATTAGTATGTGTACAGTTAACTCAGCATTTACTTTTCCCTTGACAACAACCTTACATGGTGTTATTTTGGAAGTGAGTAGTCATTAATTCTAACAAATAGTGGCGTATCTATTATATGAGAGGCTGTGATTGATATATGTTCTTAGCTCTCAAGGAACTCAGGGTCTAGGAGGAAAAAATAGATCAAATGATAAATTACACAGAACATGGAGATGTATTTACAGACTGTGGGTGCTCAGAGAAGTAGAAGGCTAAGTCTTTAAAATGAGTAAATGATATGGAGAGAATTTTCCCCCTAAATAAAGGGGACTAAGTTTCACAGTTAAAGGATGCAGCAGGCTTGAAAGTATCAGGGTCAAAAAGTATATATTTGGATAAAATGGAAAAGTTCAGAGTAACTGATTTTTGGAGTAGAATGGTAGAGTTAGTGGGAGAGGAGACAGGTGGGAGCCAGAGGAAATCATCAAGAGCCTTGTATGCTAATGTTGGGAATTTGAAGTTCATTTTGTAGACAAAGGAGTTAAGATGAAGAGGATCAATAGGTCAAATTGAGGGACCATTTTTCTTTTTCCTCCAAGAATGGGAACATATAATACCAAAGACATATTTTCTAACTCTGGTCAATCAGGAAGGGCAGCAGGTGAGATAGGACAGGCACCATCAAACAATACAAAGAGAAAAACCAATTCCATTTATTTCCTCCTAGTTTTGATTAGCATTTTGCTTCTCTGATTGAAGTGAATTCATTTGAACAATTGCAAAATGCGGCTTTGGATCAATCTTTTCAGGAAAGAAGATAGGAACCCCTGGCATTTTCTTCTTTATGTTTTGTTTTTATTGAATAATTCACTAGCTATTTACCAGGAAGAGTCCAACTATATCCATCTCCGGAATTTCCTAAGGGATTGCATCCTTGGCCTTCATTCACATTAGCAGCCTTATTAAGGATTTCATGAGGTTTTTTTTTTTTCTTTTTTCACATAGTCTCAAGAGAGGAGGGAAATCCTGTTTGTTATACAATGTAACTCATTGCATAATGGGACATTGCATATTTCTGCTAAGACAGAGGCCAAGGGAACTTGGAAAAAAACAAAAAATGGCATCAAAATATGATGTGTCAGTGGAAAAGAGAGAAGAACTGAAGCACAGAAGAGAAGAGGGACAACTATTTTTGCTTTCAATATCTCATCAGTTATTAATTCTGAACTCTATAAAGTGTTAATGGGATACAATTTTCAAAAGAGCACTGAATTAGAAACTTTAAAACATATAAACAACCAAACAAACAATAAATATATAAACAAAGCGAGAACCATCTTTTAGAAAATAAATCTCTTTAGATGTGATTCAGTTCATTCAATTCAACAGATATTTGTTGAAATTAGCCTGTGTGTCCTTGAGGACTTCAGCATCTCCTGGAAGGGTTGGACATGTGAATCACTAGCTATGATACCATATCGTAAGTTAGAAAGATGTATTAGTTGCTATGGGTACACAAAGGCAAGGACACTTCATTTTGCCTGTTAAGACTGGGTATAGGTTTGAGGTACAAATATTTCCTTCCATATTTAAAGTAACACTTGAAGGATGAATTGAAATTTTCCAGTAATGAAGAAAGGGTATTATGGGAAGATAGAACAATATGAGTAAGAGCTTGAAGAATGGAAGTATATAGCATTCTGTGGAAACTGCCCAACTTCTTGCCATCTTGAAATCTAGTATATATAACAAGAGGAGGCCTGAGGGAAGGTTGGGAGGAAGAGGATCAGTTAGAATTCTCTGGTTACGAGCAACAGAAGCTTATAGAATAACTCATGCCAAGCATACAGATAGACACTCAAATACCTTTCCCCCCAACACACACATACACATCCACACTGTCACTGTCAACAGTGGTCTCTTCAGGCCTAAAGGTGCATCATTTTCAGTGATTTCTCTTGAACATCAGAGTTCAGTGAGACAGCATATGATTGCTACAACTTACACATCTCTTGGCTTTAGAGTGGATTCTATCAAATTATAGTAATGACAGAAAGCTAGATTCCCCATTCAATTTGGTTGCTATCACACCCAAATAAATGGGAACAGTATTGGCCCAGAAAAATGACAAGTGTCCATTAAAAGTAAAATGGGGCCAACTTATAAAGGATTTTGTATGTAAGCTGAGAATATCAAAGCATATTTTAGAGGAATAATGAACAAGGCTTCATGGTCCATTGTCTGCTGGGAAAATGGTAAGGGAGGAATCATAGAAGACAGAAGAGTTCTGCCACAGATGAATTCATGGATAACTAAAACTGTTATTGGGACAGGTATTACAGGATGGTGACAAGTCTATTTTTAGAAGCCTGACAGATATGTAATATGAAGATGTACCATGGATGTGGAAAAATATTTTAATGTGTTTTATTTTATTTTATCTTATTTTATTTTATAGTTTATTGTCAAGTTGTTTTCCATATAACACACGTGCTCATCCAACAAGGGCCCTCATCCATGCCCATCACCCCCTTCGTTTCTCCCCCACCCCTATCAGCCCTCAGTTTGTTCTCAGTATTCAAGAGTCTCTCATGGTTTGCCTTTCTCCCTCTCCCCAACTATGTTTTCCCATTCCCCTCCCTGCAGTCCTATGTTAAGTTTCTCCTTTTCCACTTATAAGTGAAAACATATGGTATCTGTCCTTCTCTGCCTGACTTATTTCACTTAGCATAACACCTTCAAGTTCCATCCACGTTGCTACAAATGGCCATATTTCATTCTTTCTCATTGCCATGTAGAATTTCATTGTATATATAAACCACATCTTGATCCATTCATCAGTTGATTATTTTAATGTGTATTTTAGACCTACCTATGATAAGTATAAAAATTTCTGGAAGAAATCCATGAAGTTTAATTAAACATGTGGTAATCCATTCATCTCTTATCCAAAATTACTGGTTGAAAGTTTCTCTGATTTAGAACACCACCCTAGACAAAGAAGAAAGTTAAAAAAGATAGACCTCTGAAAAGTCAAAATGGATATTATAAGACCTATGCTACTAAAACATTTTAATCACAAGAAATTCCCTCAAGGACTTCTCTCAAAGACAATTAATTTTACTTTAGAAATGATTAAAATGGTTTTAAGTGTCTACTTCCTCAGCCTATATAATATTAAGATCAGCAAATTATAAGTGAATGTGAATGTGGGACATGCTGGTGACTGCTTAAAATGATAGCCTGATATTGAAGAAAAAGAAAATACAAAGTTTCAAGTATTGACATGCTCTTATGTATGGATCTGGGAGCAAATAGCATAGAGGAAAACATTCCTATGCTGATAAATAATTCATAGGGCATTCTATTAGTCCATATAGGATAGGTTTATATTACAGTAACAAACATAAAAATCTTAGGGACTGAACACTACAAAAGATGATTCCTTATTCAAAGACTACTTCTGGTCTGGGTGGCTCTTTTAGACTACTAATATCCATGTGAAGGCTCATCAGTTTAGCCTACTGCATACTGGACACTTGACTGTCAACACATTTAACACTGAATGCCATGGCGGGGGAAAATTATCCTAAGAGGGTCTCCTTCCTGACAATTAAGTGGTTTACCTGAATGTGACACACGAATACATCTACCACTGGGCAGAACTAGCCATATAATTCCAAAGTGCAAGGAGAGGCAGGCAAGTAATCCTCCCTTGGGCCAGAGGGAGAGTAAAACTAGATACAGGTGAACACTGGAGAGCTTTCCTGTAGCCATTCCCATACTACAGCCTAGAATGATAGTTTAAGTTTACAACAATGCTGAAGTCATCTTACCAAAGTTCAATCATGTTTGATTATATTTGACTTTAGAAGGAAAGAAAGAATATAAGGGGTTAATTTCATGTTATCTATGGAAAGGTGCAGAAAGCCTCAGTTCATATAACACTGTCATCATTTGTCTATGCAATACTATCTAAAGTATTTTGGGGCGCCTGGGTGGCTTAGTGGGTTAAGCGTCCGACTTTCGCTTAGGTTGTGATCTCGCGGTTCGTGGGTTCGAGCCCCGCTTCAGGCTCTGTGCAGACTGCCAGCTCAGAGCCTGGAGCCTGTTTCAATCTGTGACTCCCTCTCTCTCTCTGACCTTCCCCTGCTCACTCTCTCTCTCTCTCTCTCTCTCTCCTATAAATAAAAAAGAAAAAAAAATTAAAGTATTTTGCACAGATTTATACCAATGATGATGAAAATATATTTAAAAAGTTCAATCATATGAACAGAAAGACTTCTATTACCGAGAACAGAAGTTGGCAAATCTTTCTGACAAGGGCCAGATACTATTTTTGGCCATATGGGTCTCTGTATCAGCTACTCAACTCTACCATTGTAGTTTGAAAGCAGTCATAGATGGTATGTAAACAAATGGGTGTGTTGTAATAATACATGATTTACAAAAATAGCTGGCAGGATGGATTTTACCCAAGGGCCATATTTTATCATCATCTGATCTGCTTGTGGACATCCCTGTGGAAACTCTAGGGCTCCCCAGGGTACCCTTTGGAAATTATGAAATGTGGATCCTTTCTAAATCTACTATTCTGCTCCAGCCAGATTGGACTACTTTCTGTTCCTCAAATGCTCTTGCATACATGTGCTTTTATTTACATTCTTCCCCTCCTACAAATGCCCTGTCTTTCTAAGTTTAACTCCTCTATCTCTGGACAAGATCAAGTTCTACTTTCTTTTTGAAGCTTCCCCTTAAGGGTTCAATCACCAGTGAGAGCTATTTCCTCTGAAGTCCAAACTATCCGGCTCAGTATCTCTTTACCTTAATGTTTTTCTCTGTGCATGTACCCTCATTTCTTACTGGATTTTGAGTTCCTTGAAGGTAAGAAAAATGTCCTTGATTTAATTTCACGACCTGACATAAAAGATACCTTACAACCTTCTTCCTAATCACTACTAAGCTTCCTGGAAGATCTGGCCACATTGGGTCTATTTTCTTCTCTCCTGCTTACTCATCTTTTTAATGTCATCTGCCTCCCACCTTCACCATTACACTAACACTGTTTTTGACAACATGGACAAGGAGCTCTTTCTTGCCAATTTCTAATTGGCATTTTTTTAAATCAGAAATTGTCCATTTTCTATTTCAAATCATTCAGCAGTATGGACACTAATGACTATTCCCTTCTGAAATATTCTCTTCCTCTTACTTCCTTGGTAGTAAACCTATTGATAAACTGTTGGTTTTTTCCTTCCCATATTCCAGGAATCTTTCTCCAGACCTTCTTCCCCTTCTTGCTCTTTTAATATTGGTATTCTTTAGAGGTCTTATGCCTTCTTCTCCTTTTATTCTGCACATTCTTACTGAAGAATTAACTCCTGTATCTTCAATTAAATTCCATATAAATTCTCAAATCTATATTTCTTACTCAAACTGTCTTCTGAGCTCCACACCTATAAATTTTCTTATGAGACATCTCCATTTGTATAGCTTAGAAGCCTCTCATACTTAATCTCTCTAAGGCTAAACCCTTTGTCTTTCCTCATACTTTATTTTCTTTTCAGTGAATAGTTCCACCATCTACTGGTTGCCAAATTAGAGAAATGGCAAGCATCCTTGTTGCCCCTGATCCCACTGAGATGCTTTTTCGATTTGTGTGCTTCTCTCTCCTCACCTGCATCTCTTCTGGCTCATCTGTATCACAGCAAGATTCTCCTAACTGGTATCCCTACATTTTGTCTAGTCATTTTAATACATTCTACACATCACAACCAGAACTATCTTCTAAATGCAAATCTATTTCTCAAACATATTCATGACATATATGTGCTAGGACCTATACAATCTGACTTGATAACCTCTTAGCCTTCTCTTTTGCCACCTCACTTTTGAACCCTGACTAGCCAGTTATCTCAACACAATGCCTGCAATCACTCCATCTCTTCTTGTTTCTGATTATTTCTTGTTTTACTAAGAGCTTTCTGCTAGAATTTCACTAGGAAGTTCTTTCAACCCTGTAATACTAGGTAAGGTGGCTGTGACCATTAAGGTCATTTGTGAATGCTCTCATTCTCCTCCTTTTGGGCACATGGTTGGATGGCATATTCCCACCACCTTAAATTATGCTGTGATCATGTGACTTGCTCTGGCCAATGAAATGTAAACAGAAGCTGTGTGTGTCACATCCAGGCAGGAATCTTTAAAAGCAAATGTGTGATTAGCCATACCCCTTTCATCTCTCAAGGCAACTGCCAAACTCCAGGTGGGGAGAGGCTCCATCCTTTTGGATTCATGATTGAGAAAACTTGCCATCCAGTAGAAATATGAAGTACCAACTTGGTGTTATCAACTACTATGGTTTGGGGGTTGTTTGATGCCTTGACTTAATCTAGGCTTTGTTTAATAATATAGTGCTCCTTTCTATGTAACTTGTTAGCATTCAATACTTCTTCTTTTGTTGCACCTACATATCTCCCAGTAGACTGTATGTTTTATGAGGACAAGGATCATGCCTATGTTACTGACCTTTCTATCTTCAGCACCTAGGAAGTGTGTAGCACTGAGTAACAAAGATAATAATAACAAACACTTTTATAGTGCACTTGATACATATTCATTCCCTTATTGCACACAATAATCCTAGAAGGAGGATATGTATGATTGGCAAGATGGTGGAGAAGTAGGGAGCTCTGTATATTTTGCTCATCCCCATCTCTCAAACAGAGAAGGCCTGAAGCCATAGGACACTGAACCGCAGGAATTTGGGAGGAAGAGAGACAAGAGTCCACTAAGAAGACAACCTCATAGGTGCATGAATGTGAACTGGGGAAGATAAAAACAGGCAGGGACCAGAGACCTGGAGGAAGGGGAGGGAATCCCCTTTGCAGGAAGCTGTGGAGAGTGGAGGGGAAGAGAAAGAGTGGCTGAAACCGCTCACAGAACTGTCCCTGGAGAAGAGAAAAACCTCGACTCTGGACGGAGAGTGATCCTATTTCTAGCTGTTGTGGTGACTTCGGGCTGGGAGCCCCGTCCCAGGAAGTGCCAGAAGAAACTCCTCCCCTATTCTCCCGGCTCAATTCCCAGTTGGGAAACGACCCAGCCTGTGATATTATATTTCAGACGGTATCAATAAAGGGCGTGGACTAAGATCTGGAAACAAGGCAGGGCTTGGGACATAGAACATGGCCAACCTTGGCTACGCCTGAGGCACAGGGTGATCAGACCCAAAATAGTGAGTTGCAATGCTTGGTTTGAGAAAGGACTGGGGTACCACCATTTTTCTCCCCACAACCACCAGGGTGAGACCTCAGGGAGTGGCCTCGGCTCAGTAGAGGCTAAGTCCTGCCTACACCAAACCACGCCCATCCCTGCTAGAGAGCTGCTAGAGAGCAACAACATGGATGCACTACCATGATTAATTCTAGATCAATTCTTTCTATTCATATATATTTTCCCTTGTCTCATTCATATCTTTCCCTTCTGCTGGACTGAGCACTCTGGTCATTGGTTTGCTTAAACAGTCACATTTAATCCATTCTCTAGATGTATATTCTACACCTCCACTGCTACCTTTCTATCTCTCTCTCTCTGGAGTAATCAGACTATATAGTTTCTCTGAGAAAACTAAAATAATGAATGAGAAACACTATCCTTGTTTCTTTCTCCATGCCTCCTACCATATTCTCCTCTTTCTCTCTCTGAATTAAGCCTTTTAGTCTCTCTGTCTGGTCATCGTCCAATTTCACTTCCTCTCTGTCCTGTCATTTCTCTCTTTGTATATGCTCTTCCATCAGCACTGCATACACCCAGCTCTTTATTTGTAGCTGGGAATTCCGGTTTTATGCTTTTAGACTGTCCTTTGTCTTTTGGGTTTTTTTTTTCTTTTTTCTTTTCTTTTATTCTTTTTTCTATTTTTCTATTTTTCTTTTTCCCCTTCAGTTTGCTTGTTTGTTGGATTAGTCTGTGTGTTTGAGTGCATTTGTTCCTTCTGTGTTTGTCTGTCTGTTTTCCTTTCCAGGGCTGCCTCAAGAAACAAGCCAAAGCACACATGGTGGAGAGTCCCAACCACTATGAGTAGGGCAATAAAATAATTAATAACCAAAGTCTCAACAAGAGAGACCAAGAGACACCATTCAAAGAACACTTCCTGAATGGATTGGCCCTGGACAGACAATGAGCCTTCTTTAATACAGCAGTACTTGCAGGTGCAGAGCACATAACAAGCTTTTAAAACTAACAAGAGACAGAGAGCTAGTCAAAATGATGAAATGGAAGAACTCTCCTCTAAAGAAATTCCAGAAAGAAATGACAGCTAAAGAACTGCTCAAAACAGATATAAGCATCATAACTGAACAAGAATTTAGGACAATAGTCATAAAATTAATCACTGAGCTTGAAAAGGCATGGAAGATATCAGAGAAACTGTTGCTACAAGGACTATGGATCTTAAATATAGTTGTGATGAATTAAAAACTGCTATAAATGAGATGCATAATAAAACGGAGGCATCGAAAGCACGGATAGAAGAGGCAGCGAGGAAAATAGGTGAATTCGAAGACACAATTATAGAAAAAGAGGAAGCCAAGAAAAAGAAGTAAACTTATCCAGGAACACGAAAGGAGAGTTTGAGAGCTGAGCAATTAAATCGAACAGAACGATATCCGTATCATAGAAATTCCAGAAGAGGAAGAGAGAGGCAAAGGCACTTAAGGAGTCCTTGAACAAATTATAGCTGAGAACTTCCCCAATCTGGAGAAGGAAACAGACACTCTAATCCAAGAGGCACAGAGAACTCCCCTCAGATGTACCTTGAATCGATCTTCTGCACGACATATCGTAGTGAAACTGGAAAAATATAAGGACAAGGAGAGAATTCTGAAAGCAGTTAGGGATAAAAGGGCCCTAACATACAAAGGGAGACCTATCAGTATGGTTACAGACCTATCTACTGAAACATGACAGGCGGGAAAGTAAGAGCAGGAAATCTTCAATGTGATGAACAGAAAAAAATATGTAGCCAAGAATTCTCCATCCAGCAAGCCTGTCATTCAGCATAGAAAGAGAGATAAGAGTCTTCCCAAATAAACAAAATTGAAAGAATTCATCACCACTAAACCAGCCCTACAAGAAATCTTAAGGGGGACAATATGAAGGAAATGTTGCAAGGAACATGAGGTACCAGAGACACCACCACAAGCATGAATCCTACAAACAACACAATGACTCTAAACCCATATTTTTCAATAATAGCACTGAATGTAAATGTACTACATGCTCCAATCAAAAGACATAGGGTAGCAGAATGGATTTAAAAAAAAAAAAACCCAAGATCCATCTATTTGCTGTCTACAAGAGACTCATTTTAGACCTGAGGACACCTTCAGATTGGAAATAAGGGGATGGAGAAATATCTATCATGCTACTGAAAGTCAGAAGAAAGCTGGAGTAGCCTTACTTACATCAGACAAACTGCACTTTAAAGTAAAGGTAGTAACAAGGGATGAAGAAGGGCATTGTATAATAATTACAGGATCTATCCATCGGAAGAGCTAATAATTATAAAAGTTAATGCACCAAACACAGAAACACCCAAATACATAAAACAATTAATCATAAACAGAAACAATCTTATGGATAAGAATGTGCTAATAGCAGGGGGCTTTAATACTCCAGTTAGAATAAAGGATAGATCAACTAGACAGAAAATCACTAAAGAAACAATGGACTTGACTGACACATTGGAACAGATGGATTTGACAGATATATTTACAACATCCTGAGGCCATGGAATTCACTTTCTTCTCAAGTGCGCATGTCACATTCTCCAAGATAGATCACATACTGCCTTTAAAGCAGCCCTCAATAAGTAGAAAAGAATTGAGATCATACTGTGCACACTTTCAGATCAAAATGCTTTGAAACTTGAAATCAATCACAGGAAAAAGTATGGAACCTTCAAAAACATGGGGGTTAAAGAACACCCAGCTAAAGAACGAATGGGCCAATCAGGAAATTAGAGAAGAAATTTAAAAATATATGGAAATAAATGAAAATTAAAATACAACAATTCAAACTCTTTGGGAAGCAGCAAAGGCAGTCCTAAGAGGAAAGTACATTGTACTCCAGGCCTTAGAAAGAGTCCAAGTACTAAATCTAACAGTGCACCTAAAGAAACTAGAAGGAGAGCAACAAGAGCATCCTAAATCCAGTAGGAGAGGAGAAATAATAAAAATCAGGGGAGAAATAAACAATTTAGAATCTAAAAAAACATTTGAATGGATCAATGAAACCAAGAGTTGGGTTTTTGAAAAAAATAAACAAATTTGACAAACCTCTAGCCATGCTTCTCAAAAAGAAAAGAGAAAGCACCCAAATACACAAAATCATGAATGAAAATGGACTTATTACAACCAACCCCTCAGAAATACAAGCAATTATCAGGGAATAGTATGAAAAATTCTATGCCAACAAGCTGGACAACCTAGAAGAAAAGGGACAAATTCCTAAACACACACTCACTACCAAAATTTGCATGGGAAGAGATAGAAAATCTGAACAGACTCATAACTAGTGAGGAAATCGAATCAGTGATCAAAAATCTCCCAACAAATAAGAGCCCTGGGCCAGATGGCTTCCCTGGGGAATTCTACCAGACATTTAAAGCAGAGTTAATACCCATTCTTCTCAAGCTATTCCAAAAAATAGAAATGGAAAGAAAACTCCTGGACTCATTCTACGAAGCCAGCATTACTCTGATTCCCAAGCCAGACAGAGACTCAGCAAAAAAAGAGAACTATAGGCCAATATCCTTGATGAATATGGATGCAAAAATCCTCAACAAGATACTTACAAATAGAATGCAACAGCACATAAAAAGAATTATCCACCATGATCAAGTGGGATTCCTTCCTGGGTTACAGGAATAGTTCAATATTTGCAAATATATCAATGTGATACGTCACATTAACAAAAGAAAAGATAAAAACCATATGATCCTGTCGATAGATGCAGAAAAAGCATTTGACAAGATACAGCATCTTCTTAATAAAGACCCTTGAGAAAGTCTAGATAGAAGGAACTTACTTAAACATCATAGAAGCCATTTATGATAAGCCCTCAGCTAACATCATCTTCAATGAAGAAAAACTGAGAGCCTTTTGCTGGAGATCAGGAACATGACACGGATGTCCACTTTCACCACTGTTGTTTAATATAGTGCTAGAAATCCTAGTATCCGCAATCTGAAAACAAAATGAAATAAAAGGCATCAGAACTGGCACAGAAGAAGTTAAACTTTCACTTTTCACAGTTGATATGATATTCTACATAGAAAACCGGACAGACTTCACCAGAAGCCTACTAGAACTGATCCATGAATTCAGCAAAGTTGTAGGATACAAAATCAATGTACAGAAATCGGTTACATTTTTATACACCAATAATGAAGCAACAGAAAGAGAAATCAAGAAACTTATCCCAATCACAATTGCACAAAAAACCATAAAATACCTAGGAATAAACCTAACCAAAGATATAGGAGATCTGTATGATGAAAGCTATAGAAAACTTATGAAGGAAATTGAAGAAGACACAAAGAAATGGAGAAACATTCCATGCTCGTGGGTCAGAAGAATAAATACTGTTAAAATGTCATTAATACCCAAAGCAATCTACACATTCAATGCAACCCCAATCAAAATTGCACCAGCATACTTCTCAAAACTAGAACAAACTATCCTAAAATTTGTATGGAACCACAAAAGACTCCTAATAACCAAAGTAAGATTGAAGAAGAAAACCCATACAGGAGGCATCACACTTCCAGACTTTAGCCTCTACTATAAGGCTGTAATCATCAAGACAGTGTGGACCAATGGAATAGAACAGAAAACTCAGAACTGGACCCACAAATATATGGCCAACTATTCTTTGACAAAGCGGGAAAGAGTATCCAATGGAAAAAAGACAGCCTCTTTAACAGATAGTGCTGGGAGAACTGGACAGCAGCATGCAGAAGAATGAAACTAGATCACTTTCTCACACCATAAACAAAAATAAACTCAAAATGGATAAAGGACCTGATTGTGAGACAGGAAACCATCAAAACCCTAGAGGAGAAAGCAGGAAACAACCTCCTTGACCTCCACCGCAGCAACTTCTTACTTGACACAACCCCAAAGGCAAGGAAATCAAGAGCAAAAATGAACTATTGGGAACTCATCAAGATTAAAAGCTTCTGCACGGCAAAGGAAACAATCCATAAAACTAATAGGCAACTGACAGAATGGGAAAAGATAGTTGCAAATGACATATCAGATAAAGGGCTAGTATCCAAAATCGATAAGGAACTCACCAAACTCCACACCTGAAACAAAAATATCCAGGGAAGAAATGGGCAGAAGATATGAACAGGCACTTCTCCAAAGAGGACATCCAGATGGCCAAACAGACACATGAAATGATGCTCAGTTTCCCTCATCATCAGGGTAATGCAGATCAAAACTACACTGAGATACCACCTCATGCCGGTCAGAGTGGCTAAAATAAACTTATCAGGAGACTCTAGATGCTGGCGAGGATGTGGAGAAACGGGTACTCTCCTACACTTTTGGTGGGAATGCAAACTGGTGCAGCCCCTCTGGAAACAGTATGCAGGTTCCTCAAAAAATTAACAGTAGAACTCTCCTATGACCCAACAATAGCACTGCTAGGAATTTACCCAAGGGACACAGGAGTGCTGCACTCTCAACAATAGCCAAAACATAGAAAGAGCCTAAGTGTCCATCAACTGACGAATGGATCAAGAAGATGTGGTTTATCTATACAACGGAATCCTACATGGCAATGAGAAAGAATGAAATCTGCCCATGTGTAGCAACATAGATGGACCTTGAGGGTGTTATGCTGAGCGAAATAAGTCAGGCAGAGAAAGACAGATACCATATATTTCCACATATAGGAGGATTCAGAGGAACTTAACAGAGGACCATGGAGGAGGAAAAGAAGAAAAATAGTTGGGGAAAGGGAGGGAGGCAAACCATGAGAGACTCTTGAATGCTGAGAACAAACTGAGGGCTGATGGAGGGTGGCGGAGAGAGGAAGGGGGGTGTTGGACATGGATGAGGGCACTTGTTGGGATGAGCACTGGGTGTTATATGGACACCAACTTGACAATAAACTATGAAAGAAAAAAAAAGATGTGTATGATTATCCATATTTTACATATGAGGAAGTGGAGTCATAGAAAGGGTAATCAACTTGCTGAAGATCACACGGCTGGAAAGTAGCAGAGCTGAGATTTGAAGCCAGACAATTCTATATCCAGAGGTCTCTACTCTTAACCACTATACATTCTTCCTTTCTCAGTAAGTGTTTATGGAATGAATGAATGCTAAAAGAACAGATAAATTGGTATTTGAGCAACTATCTATGTTTCTGTAAATGGAAAACTTTTCTCTCTTGTTCCTGTTTTCTGTGTCTCATCAAACACTACATACCTTGTAATACTCAGCTCAGTCATCATCTCTTCAGGAAAGCTTCCTTGATCTTCTCCCCTGGGAGTTAGATATCCTACAGCTGAGTCATATCAGTCCACTATGCATACCTCCAAATTTGTACACTTGCCCCACTGTACTGTAATTATTGGTCAATTTGTCTGTCTTTCCCTTCAGACTGTGAGCTACTTAAGATCAATTACTGGGTCATGTTTATCCATGCCTAAGTAGCTACTTAGTGCTTAACACATTATAAATGGTTCATAAATGTTGGCTGAATGAATAAATGAAAAACTGAATGAATGAATGACTTTCTTTAGACTAAGTTTTCTCAGTAGTGGTCCTATTAACATGTTGGGCTGGATAATTCTTTGTGGTAGGGGTTGTCTTGTGCACTGTAAGATGTTTAGCAGCAACTCACGTCTCTATCCATCACATCCACACCCCACATTGTGACACACGTACAGGCATACGCACACACACATGCAATGACTCTAGACTTTGCCAAATGTCCCCTGAGGGGTCATAATGGGCCGTACTGAGAACCACTGTTTTAAAACATCTTTTTTATAACCACATGAAAGGTATATGTTAATTCCGTATTTCCTTTCTTTCCTGTGTTAATTAGAGCTCTATGTTTTAAGGGACAGACAGTAAACTTGAGTTAGATTAGACTAAAAGGTAATGTCTTAAGGAACATCTGTTTTTGGTCTGGCCAGTCATACAGGGTATTAGATCAAAATGGACATGGTACAGTGATGTTAACCTACATTCACATCTTATAAATGTTGTTAATGGAGGGATACTTTTACATACTACTAAGTCATGCCTTGTATGTACTAGCTGGTGCTCTATGTTGTAAAGGACAGACAATAAACTTGAGTTAGATTAGACTAAAAGGTAATGTCTTAAGGAACACAAGAATATGAATTTGTCTGGTCCTTGGGGACAGCTAGGTCCACAGTGTTGTCTCTGTTTGGGTCAATTATCTACATCTGGATTAATCAACCATGGCCAGTGTCAGAAATCAGGTTGATGTATGTTAGTTCCTACAGAAACCAGATAGGATGGGAAGATTATCAGAAGACTGTTTCCGAAAGAAGGCATCTGACAGATATACAGTAGGTTTCCGCTAAAGCCCCTTTCTCTGATAAAGCCACAAAGAAAAAAGAAATTCACGTTAATAAAGAGTCTGGAAACAGGGTGGGTCTCTTCAATGGAGAAAACTCCTCTTTACTTAAATATTGGCCTAACCCATCAGGCACCGTTTATGAGACAACCACAGAGAACAGAGCCACACTATAGTTCAGCCCAGTTCCTCAAGATGTGTGGGATGTATTAGTGCACTTCCCAGAATAGGTTAGAAAGCCTTGGAAGGTGATTGTCTCCAGTAACTAGGTAATGTTGTGTTCCAAAGCTGATTTCAACCCCAGACTCACTGTTTTCATCTGGTAAGGAGCTGTGGCTCTCCCCATACATCCATATGGTGCTCAGTTGTCTACAGATTTGCAGCAACTCCAGAGCTTCATTCACCCTCACCTATTTGCAAATTGTTACCTCTCTATTCTGCCACAGGTTTATTTTATCCTTTTAGGAGCTAGTTTGGGAAATAAATGCAGTTAGAGATAGGTAAAACAGAAGTATCTGGCTCAGTGGTTCAGATGCTGAACCATAAGCTGAGGCTTATGTCCAGGCAAGATGCACAGAGTTCAGTCTGCTGGGGAGGAGGAGGTACAGAAACTACCATAGCTAATTACTTTTTTCTCTGGGGATGCTTTTAAAACCTCAGTTCTTTTTGGGGAAAGTATATATGAATTTTTCCCCTAATGGCTTGGCTAGAAATTTCCCTTTCTCAGTTCTGGAATGCTGCCTCTAATATCCCTAGATAACTTTTCTAAATGACCACCAGCAACAGTTGGTTATTCTAGTTACTGGAGAGGGCAGCTAATGGAGGAGGCACTATAAAGAAATATAAATGTGGCTAGACTCATGTTGACTCTCCAGACTTCTTCCTCTGGTCATGGTGGGCTCAAGCAGTAATGGCAGGGAGTATTAGGGTGAGGCTGAGGACCCTGGATAGTGGCAACATAAAGATTTGAGAAAAGGCTTTTGGTGATTCAGGAACATTTTTATTCTCATGCTTTACAAAGATCAAGCTGTGTAATACCGCTGTAGACTACTGCAACCCAACTGACTTGGAAGACCCCAGCTCTTCAACAAGAGGCTCCTAACTGCCCCCTGCCCTGCCACTTCACTCTGCATGTGTCTGATCTTCTCTGAGCACCTTCTGTCCTCTAACCTCTTCTAAACTGCTCACATTCCATTAGGTCTCTACCCCTTTGTCCGAAAGTCCTCAATGCTCTTCTTGCATCTTAACACTAATACACTCTCAAATTACTCACTTTCCAGTTTTTCCTCTACTCTTATTGGCCCTGGAAATGTTGTACAAGCCCTTGCCTTTTCTTCTTCTTAATTTCTTAATATATAAACTAAGGAGATTAAACAATATATTTTATTAGGATTTTTCCCCATTATAAATTCTGTAATTGAGATATTCTCTCCTGCGTTGAGGGTAACTCCTGAGAAAGAACACCAGAGTATCAGGATAAAAACACAATGAGAGGAGAAATGAAGGAGCAGGGTCAAAACTACTGCCATGCATCCACGAAAAAAAATCTTGTTTCCCAGAGCACCTACAATCAATGCCAAATTTGGACAGTGAAGCATGTCAGGCCACCTAGTGTAGCTGGTTTATCAAATAAATGTCGATATAACATTGTCTTAGCCTAGTGTGCATCACCTTAAGAAGCATAGGGGTTGTTCATAAATTTGTGAAGAAATTCTGTTTCTATGCAAAATTTATTATTTAATAATATATGCAGGCATAATTGTCAAAGCACTCAACTTTCTCTGAGTGTCCCTAGTGTAAGTTTTCTGAAGAGTGAGAGAGGATTATTATGGACCTTTGCAAATAATTCCTTGAGCTTCACAGTTAGCAAAGGGAGCTTCGTGATAACGTGTTCATACTGGCCATGGTTTTACTAATTTCCATAACATTCTAAAGTTCCACCTCATACAGCCTTCTTGGTGTTTTAATGTCTTTTGATCAATCAGTATTTCCTGGTTAAATGAAAGATTGAATCCCAACTGGCACTGACAGTTGAAGCTCTCTTTTACATTTCAGAGGCAAGGCCAATTTGGGGACTAGATAGAAAACTCAATCAAGAATTGATTTAAATTTCTGCCACTTTATAAACATAACACAACCTTTTTGAAACCTCCAGGACCTATTTAAAGTTTTTAAAAGAATGATATAGCAAACATTATTTTCCAAATTTATCCAGTTTATGCGTTTTGTAATTTGTCTAGGAATGGATGGGTGTGTGTGTGTGTGTGTGTGTGTGTGTGTATGTGTGTACGTGTGTGTGTGTGACCTTGCACTTCTAGTGCTATATGGCATACCTTCTGGACAATAATATTTTAGACATTATTTAGTTGGGTCGGTTTCTAATACCTGGCTTCCACCTTGGAGTCTCTAGCTTTTAATGTTATATTTACATCTGAATTGACAATTCAACTCACAATTGAACAAACTGAGTTTGGGTTACCAAATTCCTGAATTCAAAATTGTTACATCTCCTCCTTGGGTGGGAGCAAAGGGGTTTTGTTGATTTTTGAGTCTGTAAGATATTTTCCGTATTTAAAATTGTTATATCTGTGCAATGAGAAAATGTTTAAAACTTTGTTTATTTCAGAATTCCCCAAAGTTATTCGACCAAGAAACACCCTTTGTGTTTCTTTACCTTCATGAAAGATACTTTGGGAAACTTTGACCTATACAGTTACTACCTTGAAAAATGTTGCTTTGAATAAGCACATTCCCAAGGGACACCTTTATTCCATGCATTAATTTTTTCTTTTTTCTTGACATTCCACCACTAACTTTGGGGGTAGAGTTTATTATTTATTGCTAAGAGAATGTCTGACATATTATGTGTGATTAAGAAATATTTGCAGAATTTTACTGGTATAATAAGAATAACAGCATAGTTATCAGTTAGTTATGTTTTCTTTACTTGTGCTTTTGATTTGGTTGAGAATAATTCACTGCCTTGGATTGGTCACAAATTCCACGACAGATAGTCAAAGTGTCTGTTGTCTAGACATGATATATTCCAGTCAGTGTGGTTGTTTTTGTTTTCTTTTGCTTTGACAATTGAGGGGCATGTTTTTCCTTTATTTATTTATTATGAAATAAGTTTTTCGGCAACACATGTGCCTTGAAAATATATAACATAAACTGAATCTTCCTTAAAAAATAAAAATGTTAATTTAACCTTTTAGTACCTCAGCAACTTTTTGGAAATGTTTAGAAAACAGAGAAATATGAAATTGTGTTATACATATACAAAGGAATATTGCACAGCAGTTAAAATGAATGTACTAGGATGATATATGTTGATAAGAAGAAATATCAAAAATGTTTCATGAAAATGTCATGTTGCAAAGGGCTACAGATGGTAACATTTACTGAAAATTTAAAAAGGGCTTGCACAAAACAATACAGCTTAGTCTTCTTGAGGCACAGTGGCCATTTTTTATTAGTGATTCTCAAAGCATGTACTCCATTCAGAGTCAGCATGCATGGATTTGAATACTGGCTCCACCACTACTGGTTGTATTAGCCTGGGGGAAGTTACTTCATCTCTTTCTTATTTAAATTCTCCATCTGTAAAATGAAGATAATAACTGTACTCACCTTTTGGTTATTATGATGATTAAATGAGTTATTATTTACAGAGCTCTTTTAAGAATGTCTACACAGAGGAAGCATTGTTTGCTATCATTACTATTATTATTAAAATATTATCATGTACATTGATGCACCAAAATTTATGAAGTGGGATGCATCCAGGGAGGAAGGGAGATAGGACAGGGGAATATAACACAGGAGATTTCAACTTTGTCTGTAATATTTTATTTTCCAATAAAATAGAAAAAGGTCTACAGTCTCTATTGAAACACAACATTTGCTAATTTTCGGTGTCAGGCTCATGAACATATTCTAATTTACCTGGCATGCTTTATTTTTATATATTTCCTTAGAAGGGAGTCGGTGACCTTTAATATTTATCTAAAACATTGTTTAGCTGTTGCTTTCATAGAAATGTCACAACTGACAAGCTCTAATTTCCAGCCATCTTTATGTTTTAGTGGCAATGATACAAGCTATGCAACTGCAAAGAGAAGCTTTTCATCAAAAAACAATTAACAATAGATGCTCTTATTTTATTCTAAAGAGTAGATTCGCCCGCCAAGCAAAGTGATGTACTTTTTTTTTAATTAAAACATTTCATGCACAATCTTCAAAAAATAACAAAAGCAACAAAAGAAAACAAATTTTAAAATACCCCAAATCACACGCAGACTCTTAAATATTTTTAAACATTTTTATTTATTTTTGAGAGACAGAGCATGAGCAGGGGAGGGGCAAAGAGAGAGGAAGACAGGATCTGAAAGCAGACTCCAGGCTCAGCTGTCAGTACAGAGCCCAACGTGGGGCTGGGTCCCACCAACTGTGAGATCATGGCCAGAGCCAAAGTCAATCCTCAACTGACTTAGCCACCCAGGTGCTACTAGACTCTCTTATTAGAGAAATAGAGAGCTATTAATACTAGTAATGGCACTGCTAATAATTTTCAAGGAAAAAGAATCCCATGTTGCTAAAAAAAAAAATCTTAGAATCATAAAAATTCCATCCAGATGCATGCAGTGAATGATTTTGTTTTCCTACTCAGCACCCATTCTCTTTTCTGCTGGCAACTCTTGTCTCCTAGAAATCTTACATAGTAACCAGAATTTTAGTTTGGCACAAGGCCATTAATAAAGACTATGTTTCCTGACTCTCTTGTAGCTAGGCATGGCCAAGTGACTCAGCTGTAGTGAACTGAATGTGGACAGAAGTTTAATGTGTAATTGTTCTGTCCTTCCCTTCCATTTCTTCTCTGTTCTGTTTGGGGGAATGTGACCATGGCAGACAGAGCTGCAGCAGCCATTTTAGGTTACAAGATAGATTAAATCAATGGATTAATAATGGCAAAACATTAGGTTAAAAGAATCCTGGGTCCCTGACATCTTCAAGGAAGAGAGGTGGTTCGTTGCTTGAAATTCTGTGTGAGAAAGAAATGAACTGATTTTCAAAGCTGTTTTAAGGTTTGGATTTCTGCTCCTGAACCTGAAGTTATAGCCTAGCTAACATAAGCACCTTCATTTGTTCAGGGACTCACTCCTTTACTCTTAGTATTAGATTATGAAAAAGTCTTGATTTCATCTCTGGCTTGAGGGGTGGGCTTGTGGCCCAAACCAGGCCAGTTTACAGAAATTTTGTATGTATATTGGAATGATTGAGAAAGAAAGGCACTTTCCACTGGAGCTTCTTAGGTTAATTTAATTAACAAAGGTTAACTTCAAGCATAGTGCCATTGGTGGCTACTGACAGAACCTGCTTGGGAGTAGAGCTAACTGAAGAGTAGAGCAGAAGGAGTGAGCTCAGTTCCCTACTACATGACTTGACTCAGCTTTAGTTATGGCTGGAATTATCTACAACTAAGATTTTCAGTTACCTGAATGTATAAATTACCTTCTTGTTGCTTAAGTCAGTATGTGTTCTAACACTTTCAACTAAAAAGTTCTGTATAATGCAGGGCTGAAGTCATATAACCTTTGGAGTTAATATCCTTAACTTCTAAGAATGTTTTTCCTATTATTTACTACACCATAACTACATCTATCCCTACTGCTGCCCCAATCCTGGTGGCTTAGAACAGCAATTTGTTATTATTGCTCATGTTTTTGTCCATCGAATGAGCTCAGATAGTTCTAGCTTGGTTCCTCTCATGTGCTGCCGTCAGATGTCATCCTGGGTGAGAGGCATCACAAGACCCAACTGGGCTGGACATCTCAGATGACTTCTTTGCTCACAAGTTGGACTTTTTACATGAGACTTGCTTCTCCAAATACGCATAGCAGAGACCAACGCAGATACTATAAGGTTTCTTCTGACCCAGCCTCAGAAGACATGTACCATTCCTTATTTATTTGTTTCAGGAAAACCAAATTCCCAACCCAGATTCAAGGGGAAGAAATCTCACAGGGTATAACTACTGGAAGATGTGGGTCATCTTTAAAGACTAGCCGCTACAAAACAAAAAAAAAAAAAAAATTCATTTTTATGCTCAGGAAAAGTTCCCTTTTGTGGTCTGATTCAGTAGAATAAGTAAGCATTCCTCTGAGTTGTGATACAAGGTCAGAGCATAAGTGATTGAAAGGACTTCTGGGCTTAGCACAGTTCCAAGTGGTAGTCCTCTCTTCACCTGGGGTTATGGCTTCCCAGTTCTGCCATCACCCAGGGTTGTATTTCAGCTAAAGCTTTTGTTATCTCTGGAACAGAACACAACGCATTCTAAATCAAGGTCTGGATACAATATAAGCTTCTCTGAGGAAGTGCTAGATGTTTTTTTTTATAACCCCCCACCTCTATAGACTTTAACATTGTTGTTTGTAGAGAAATGTTTCCTGCTGGTAGATTATAAACCTCCCGTTACAAGTGGGAAAAGTCGTTCTTTATCATAGGAAGAGAACTGGCTGGATTCTATGCTAATCAGAGCAGAGCTCATTCTCTGTGGGGGGCAAAAAAAAACCCTCTCAATGAAACACTTTGAGGCAAAAGCTATTTGAATGATTTTTTTGAATGACGTAAGGTTGAGCTCAGGAGAGGCAGATCAAATCTGGCAAAAGAGACTAATGTTGAAAAAGACGGAATGTCCAGCTGGGATTCCTGCTAGTCATAGGCTTGCAATAGAAACTTTGAGAAAATATGGCCCTTTTGAAGTACAACTTCTTCAGGAAAAGTTAAGCAATGTAACTTGAGACAATGAATAACAGAAAGGGTCCCCATAATTAACACATAGGGGTGTTGGTTAGAACTTGGTAATAGATTTGTTAAAAGCCTTTGCTCTCTTATTTTACATCAGGTACTTAAAGCTCGGCATGGCCGGCATGGCCGGGAGCTCACCATTGATAGATACCTGTTTGAGGGCTTAACCGCTTCTGAGCACTTAATAAAGTAGTCATCAATCTGCTAATAAAGCTGTAATTTACCCAGTTTCTGCATCTCAATTTTATAGGGGCTCTTGCAGGCCACATTGGTGTTGGATTTCCAGAGGTATATTGGTTGAAGTATTCTACCTGAGATATCATGAGGCTAAGGAAATTAGTTGGGTTACATCTAAAGCAGATTCCATAAGGGAATTCAAAAGTCAGAATACCGGAGGTATCAGAGGCAAACATCTACTCCAACAGGGCTAAGAAAAAGATGAAAGCTATATGGATTGAACTGAGAGAGAAGCAGGACAGGAAGTAGCAGGGAGCCTTAGGACAAGTACCTTAAATGCAAGAAGTACTTGTATCTCACCTTACATGCTAGCAGGTGCATGAGGAATAATAACAGCAGCAGCAGCAGCAGCACAGCATTTAATGAGCAATTAATGTGTACTAGATACTGTTTTAAATGCTTTACATAAATCAACTCATTTAATTTTCAAAGCAACTCTGTGAGGAAGGTCCAAGTGCTATTGTTATTTTTTAGATGAGGATACAGAAGCCAAGAAAGCTTAAGCAGATTGCCCAAAGTTGTATACCTTGTATGTAGAGAGCAGAACTGAAATTGAATTTACAACTGCCTTATCTCAGAGCCCAGCTCTTAACTGTATGATTTGTACACTGAGTCTCAGATGATTAGATCCATTTACAGTATGCACACAGGCTTTGTGTGATAAAATAGATCTTAACTCTCCTGTGACCATCCCCCCCTTGAATAATCTGTACAATTGCCTTCGTAAGCATTCTCATACTTGCTGGAAAATGAATCCTTCCTTTGATTTGTGTGATAGTGTCACCTTTTTCTAGGGAGTGTATTCTATGAATGACAACCACCAAACTTTTAAAGAAGATACTTATGACAAACATGTTGCTGTTCATTTACTTGGGTGGAGGGACAGGAAACACACAGCCTTTCACTTATCCATCGTGCACATTTTTCTGGTGAATCTTTTATTTCTGGAGCCTGAATTGACTAGTCATTGCGTTGGGTCATTAGTATTTAGATCTGGCTTATTGTCATTATGATTATATATATGTGTGATTATATATGTGTGCGATTATATGTATATGTGATTACACATTCTTTGTCTTTCCACTCCAGACCTCTTGAATCTTAATCTACAGGATAGAGTACTGCAAGCTACATTTTTAACAGTTTTCCTCCTCAGATAATTGTAGTCTGTTTGACTTTTTTTTTCCCCTCAAGGAGCAGAGTCTCACTCAGAATCTGCAAGTGTAGGAATAAGGGTTACATGTAAGAATAAGTTATTACTATGCCGAGGCCTCAAGGCAATATGGGAATTGTCACACAGCCAGGCTGCATGGGAAAGTAGTTTGAGAGGCAAGATGTGTTGGGTATTGGTACAGCTTGATACCAATACAGAAGTAACTCTCTGAACAGCAGAGTCACTTCTGCCTCTTCCCCAGTCTGATGTCCACCATTTCGTGATCTGTCTTTTCTTGCATGATCTGCTTCTGTGACTTTTCCTCCAGTTTTAAACTACTTCTCTCTCCCTCTCTCCCTCTTTCTCTCTCTCCCTCCTTCTCCTTCTCTTGCTCCCTATGCATCTTTCTGGCTCCCTCTCACATTCAAAGTTCTGAATGAGATATGACTGGTATGTTTTATTACTCATCCTCATGAGCAGAATTCCTGAATAAGGCCACCTCATAACCTTTCGGTTGGCCTATATATTGGCTGAATTTGGAAAAGCTGTCCTCTCCTGGTTGAGTCACCTGTGACCAAGGTGGAAGGATGATATAATAATGCATGTTGCACCTATGTTATAAATAATAATTTAATTAATTAATTAATTAAAATAATCACATTAATAGGAATAGTAGGTGGGAAAACTAAAAGGAAGCTGAGGCTTTTGCTGGTATGCTGAGGCTTGATTTATCTGGTGTACACTATTCTTACTCAGGAAATAAATTCCATTCTGATATAATCTCAAACAGGCGGCCTCTTTCCTGATGGTGGCAGCAGGAATTTGGCCTAGGGAAACAAAAAGTATGTCTGGGACACCTGCCATTATTAAAAATGTATGGGTCAGAGCCTAATCACTGGGTCATTGAATTCTGAGCCCATCACTCAATGCTGACAGTGGAAATTAAATCCTTGGACCACCTGGACAGCATTATGCCTTTTTTTTTTTTTTTTACCTTGTTAGGGTTAATATTTCCTTATTTTTTTCTTTTCTTTATTTTTCTCTCCCTTTTTTCATTCTCCTAAAAGATTTAAGGATTGAAAACAGACTATCACACAGGAGTCTATCTTTGCTCCCAAGAACAAAAACATCATACGTGTGGGACATCCTGAATGCCTTCTTGACCAGAACTTAATTAACTCCAAGCTAATAATTAATTGACTCTCTAATGGAGCTGAATGAATCCCTAGTTTCCAGCACTGATCATTTGTTTTGTGTAGTTCATCTCTTCATGATAAGCAAATAAAGATGGGCTGTTTTGGAATCATTCCAGTTCTTGCTGGTGTGACACTTGTGTTATTTCTTTTGAGAAACAGACATAAATGCAGAATTAGATGAGCAAGAGTTTGACTAAGAAAAACAACTGAGAAAAAATGGGAAGGGAGCTAGGGAAGGCTGGTTAAATTGGCAGAATGTGATGCAGGTCTGACCATGGGTGAAGGAGAAAGGGAAGGTAGGGAAGTGAGGGAAGCATCTTAGCTTGCAGTGTAGTCCAAATGAAAGGTAGACAGTGCAGTCAGGGAGTCCTCAAGCCATAGTTGCACACTGGAGTGGTCCCTTATCTACTAGGAATGTGCCTGCCTTAATGTCACTATTTTGCTCAGTGTTCAGTTATTGGTTGGGGGTAGCCCATGGGAAGTATGGCCTCAATGCAAACAGAGTGATGGAATGGAGGGTACAACTTCTGGACTAGGAGTCTGTCATACCTCTACAGTCAGAGATCTGAGATTCACATGTTCTTATGGGGCAAACTAAGTACTTACATTCTTTTTGAAAAAGCAGAAGGGTTGTGGCAAACTCTTGAGTCATTCCCAGTTGAAAAGGTCTAAGGAAATCACCTCAGTTCAAGAATCTCTTTTATTTTTTTTTAAATGTAGACTTTATTATAATGCATTTATGGCAAGGCTAAAAACAGGAGACCATTTCCACTGAACAGATAACTTGTTATACTCACAGATCCAACAGGAGCGGGCATGCCAAGCCATGAGGTTCCTATGGGGAAGCACCAGGGCTGGTCAGGAGTCTGAGGGAATGAGGGGAAGATGTGAGCAAGGGTCTATAGTTGTGTGTGTGTGTGTGTGTGTGTGTGTGTGTTTTGTTTGTGTTTTTTTATGAAGGAATGGGGAAGGCAGTGTTTGCAAATTTGGATTGGCTAGTTTGAATAGTTTAGTGAGTTGTGGATTATAGGAGCTGGGCCTAGTTGAATATTATCTGGCTCTGGGGAAAGTAGAGCAAAAGGATAGTGGCTCTGTGTGAGCTTGATGAAGGAGGAGGTGGGCTTGTGGAGGCTGGATTAGCTGGTTTACATATGAAAGGCATACTTGAAGGCAAGTCTTTTATAGTCTAGGAATTGGCTGACCCTGGGAGGGACAATCCCTCCAGGGTCAGCAAGGTCTTAAAATGTTAAAGTGTCAATTACAGAAACTAGAAAAAGTGGTTATTATAACATTGCTTCCTTTTCTTTAGAGATTTTGGTTTAACCTCTAACATCTTCAGTAAACCCTGGAATTATAATGTTGCAAGCTAATCCAAGTATTAAAAACATTGTACCACCCCCCAACCTATCCACTCCTGTCCCTTAACCTCCCAGGTCTTTCTTAGTTTAAGATCTTGATATCTGTCTATATCAGACCTGTAATGTAATGATAATTTAAAAAGTCACATTGCCATTTGCAACAGTGTGGATGGAACTGGAGGATATTGTGCTAAGTGAAATAAGTGAGTCAGAGAAAGACAGATATCATATGATTTCACTCATATATGGAATTTGAGAAACTTAACAGATGACCATAGGGGAAGGGAAGGGAAAGTAAGATACAAACAGAGAGGGAGGCAAAACATAAAAGACTCTTAAATACAGAGAACAAACTGAGGGTTGATGGGGGTGGGAATGGAGGGAGAATGGGTGACGGGCATTGAGGAGGACACTTGTTGGGATGATCACTTGGTATTGTATGTAAGTGATGAATCATGGGAATCTACTCCTGAAGCCAAGACTACACTGTATGTGAGCTAATTTGAGAATAAATTTTTTTAAAAGTCATATAGAAAAAGTCCATGAGAGGACTAGCTGGAGAGGAAATCTTAAGGGGAGATTGGATGTAACTCCAAGGGTTAAAAAGCAAAGAAAGTATTGCAGAGATATTAAACAGGAGAGAAAACATGGCAAACACCAGCAAAATGAAATAGGTTCTTTTTGTGGTTTAAAGTGAAAGAATGAACAAGACATGGGCCTTAGAAAAGTCTGGAGACTGAGCATTCAGCAGAAAATGTAATTTCTTACTTAATATCCATTCTTCCCTTTAGACTTTGAGCTCCAAGAGGGCCAGCTCTAGATCTGTTTACCTGGTCATCACAGAGCCTGGCACATCATAAGTTTTCAGTAAATGTGGGGGGGTGGGGGGGGGGATGAAGGAAGGAAGGAAGCAGACAAGCCAACAGAGATGCTCTGAGATCTAAATTAGGAAGGAGCACATAGACTAAAATTCCTCCAGGGAAAGCATGTAGTGGCAGTGGATGAGGGTGATGTGACTGGCATTCAATGAGATGAGTTAAGATGGCTCTGAGATAGTTCTGCAATACCCTGTCCTCATGTCACTATAGACTATTTTGCAATGTATGGGTCACAAAGGAATTTCTTTCCATTTAGCATTTTAATAGACTTTTCTGGAGAGAATATTGGTCTTGAATTTCAATTATTCTCAGGAATAATGAAAATGGTGATATGCCACCAAGAAGAGTCATGAACTAATTCCTTGGGAAAATGCAGCTGAAATTGCAATGTCATAAGTGCTACATGTTAAACCAGTCCTGGCTACATGTTAAACTAATTAGGGCTTCCTGTGTCTAGGGTAAGCAAATCTTATGATGATGTCTTCCTGTCCATCAGTCAAGGAATATTTATTAACATTTATTTATTTTTGAGAGACAGAAAGACAGAGCATGAACGTGAGCAAGGGAGGGCAGAGAGGCAGACAGAACCTGAAGCAGGCTTCAGGCTCTGAGCTGTCAGCCCAGAGACCAACGTGGGGCTTGAACTCACAAACCGCAAGATCATGACCTGAGCCGAGGTCAGCGGCTTAACCGATTAAGCCATCCAGGTGCCCCAAGGAATATTTATTGTATGTTTAATGTGTCTCAGTTGCAATGACCAATTGTTGGCAGATGTACTACTCTGGTCTGCTCCTGCATTCATGGTAGATTTGGGTGTGCTCATAGTATGAGTAATCACAATTCTTTTCTTCCTGGAGCTCAGAGAAAGTCCCAGAATTCCTCTCACCATGGCATTCAGAGCAGCAGCTTATAGACCAATCAGAGTAGGGACTCAGGATGTTATTCAAGAATGGAATATGAGGTTCTTCACAAAAGACAAAGAATGACACTAAAGATTCTCTTCAATTTCACCTTTGTGTTATCAAGCTTATCTTGTTCCTTGACTTGACCTTCCTACCCATCTATTGCTGATGAACCACCTATAGACTATAACCTGGCAGAGTATTTACCTTCCATCTTCGTCTGCTTAATGAAAACTAATGTTTCATTCAAGATTCCTTTACAACTTCTCTGGAGTTTTAATACCATGTCCTTTTCTTTTTCCCATTCCTATCCCCCAAGGTAGAATTGACATCCTCTCTTCAGTGCCTCCACTCTATTTCTATGGAAGGCTTTAGGAGCCTTTTAGTATGTTGCTGGTTTCCCTATCTGTCCTCTCCAATGGCAGTGAGATCCAGGGTAGGTACTGTCACATACAAATAGAGATGCACACATATACATATGTAGAAACACACACACATATATGTAGGTATATATGTATGTATTTAGTTTTTATTGAGTGAATAAACTATAGTAATTTTTTATGATTTTCTAATTATTAGTGATCAATTTGTAAATATTTATTTCCATTTTCCTCATCCTATCTTACTCACCTTGTGATAAATACTAATTTGTTTCCTCAATCATTGGAAATTCCATAGTTATTCTATAATTCTTTCTTTAATCCAAGAAAATAACTAAAGAATACATTTTATTATATTTCACAGCTTATAAGGCATATTTATGGTCCTTTGTGGTAGCAGGCCAAGTATGACTTAACTATTTTGGGGTTAATTTTAATGAATGAATTTATGTTACTTAAAAAAAGTTTATGCATTTCCCCCCCTAAAATTACATGTTAGAAACACTTTTAGGGACAATAATTAGAGAAATAGATGTTGCAAAAGTCTCTATAAAACAAACCACTAAGACCACAATTGAAAAATATGAGCAAGGCCCCTCAAAATATTGTAGAAATAGATAGTCATAAATCTGGGTATATTAATGCATGTGAGAAAGAAAGCTTCTAAAAATAGCTGAAGGTGACTCAAGTGACAAAGTTTAGGTTTTCTAGGAGAAAGTTCACAAACAGTCTTAAGGTAGACAGCAGGTTACTTCAAGATGAAACTATGGCAAGACTCCTGGTCTAGTCTGTAGGCATTCAAAGATGGGGTAGTCTCATAAGCCCTGTACCAAAAGTTCAGGCAAGTACCACATTTTTATAAGAAAAATTCATATTTGGCTTGAAAATACTATTGGCCTAGAAATTTCTTACATGTGGGATTTGGTTAGGCAATGAACGGTGAGCTCTACATGAACATGTCAGATGAGGGAGAATGGTTTGCTGTGTCAATACAATGTTAAACTCCTAAACATACTGATGTATATATGATCATTGATCCCCCTGGGTCTCAGACTGAGTGCTTCATATTTAACATATGGAGGCCATAAAGGCAATGTAATAATACAGATGACTAAGAGACAGATGTCTTCCATCCCTTCTTTCTGTCTTATTTAACCAGATAGTTGTTAATAGCCAAAGAGAATTGTTTGAACTAGAGCTGGTTTAACAAGAAGTCTAGAGGTGAGTTAGCAGTTGTACTTCCTGGACAAGACTTTATTTGAATAGGCGCCTGGGAAAGTATAGAGGGAGACCAAACATGTTACAAGGAAACTGGAAGGCTAGAGTCCCTCTCAGGGACTGTAGCAATGTCCTGAGGCTCTGAAAGTAGGTGGAAGACTTGAAGCTGCCTTGACTGAACTGAATTGTCAAATGAAACTTGCATGATCCTCTTCACCAACTTAATGGTGTAAGTTCACTTTGTTTTCTTTTTTAATATTTAGGATAATCACTGGATTGATTTTCAGATTTCCCTCCACAAACTGTCCAATAATTTTACTTATTTAGTCCAAGGATTCCAGTCCTACTTCTAAACTGCAGCAGAAAAGAAAACCTGGAAAAATTATTAGTCTGGTAGTAGAAACCATGTTTCATACAGGTTTCTTCTGTCATAGCTACATGGTGTTGCTGTTCAAAATGATCTTCATGGTTTAACACCTTCTTGCACCCTGCTGCAGTGATGCCATTGCTGGTCCAAATCCTTCTGCAGACAGTAATTCTTCAAGAGTTTATTTATTCCCCCCATCTAGTGTTATGCTATGCAAAGAGTGCTCTTTTTGGGAGGCTCCCAGGGTTGCAGTTCTCTAGTTGAGATTTTCTCTTACTTAAAGGAGCCAAGGAGGCTGGCTGGATAGGGAAGAATTCCAGTCTTGCTAATGTGCTTTTCCAGAACGAACTCTCCAAATATAATCTTAGATTTCTCTCTCTTTATAGCTAATAAAACTGAACTTCACAGAATTGAAGTGATTTGCCCATTCATTATGTGCTGAGCCATGACAAATTTGTGGGTCTGCCTCAGTTAGACCAGTGACAGTCCAGTCCTTTCCTCTTGCTATCATCCAGGCTGCTTGCAGCCTGAGGTGCATGCACAATCATTAGAAAGCAGTGATCTTTAGCTGAGCATAGTGCAAGAGACTTCTTGTCCTGATACCTTCTTCTGTGCTCTGTTTGCTTCTGCAAAACCAGGCTGGCTGGGGGTAATAGCAAAGAACAGAAAATGAATAATTTATATTTCACTCTTTCACAGAGGCTCCCCACTGGGTTGCTTTCTAGGAAAAATATTCCTGGCTTGCAGTCTCAGCATGAGAGCATGTGCCAGGCCCAGCTCATTGTCCCCCTCTTCACACTGTCTGAGATATTACCCAGACAGAAATGTCAAGCTTCTGGGTTTGATTATTGCCTTTTTATTTTGGTCTCTGGGAAGAAGGAATGCTTTCTATCATTCATGGGCAAAGCCTCACTTTCTTAGTGTTTAGTTGCTGTCAGAATGACCCAGATGGCAGGTAACGCAATAGTGGTACTTCTAACAAGACCACCAGAATTCTTAGTTGATATCTTCCATGCATAGCTACTCCCAGCTGTCAGTATTATAGACTGAGAGTTGACATAGACCTTAGGGACTAATTTTTTATTCCGTTTTCTTCTTTCCCATTGTTCTAAATGAGTTAACCAGGATGTCTACCATTCTTTCCTATGAGAAAAATATATTGCCTATGGAGTATGTTGAGTGTCCAGCTCTGGGATGCTGTGTTCTTTATCACATGACCTCATTTTACTCTGGACAAAGCTGCTGGGATCAGATATAAGGATCTGACCCAAATGTAGGTAAACCTTAAACTGACTGGTGGTCTATGATACAACTTAGTGCTAAAAGCTCAATAAACAATAATTTTCATGGGCTAATCAATTTCCCTTCTGTACTGCACTTTTCTGTACTATGGAACAAATCACATAATAAGCAGTGGGAGTAGAGAGAAGGACCATGATAGGCATGAGTTAGCAGTTATGAGTAAGTTAAAGCCATGAAGAAGCAGAAACTAGGGAGAAGCAGAGAATGGGGTAGAAAAGGAAGTCAGGTAGAAATAAGAGGAGATGCAAGAGATAGAAAGAGAAATGAGCAGAGACAGTAGCTCAGAACTTAGTCACATTACTGACAGCCTGCTGAGTCTAAGATCCCCAGACTTGTGCAGCTAAGTTCCCTAGAGCTTCACCAAATACAGAATTATCTTTTGCTCCAGTTTCTTTAGGAATGACCATATTATAATTTCTATTCATCAATATCTGACAAATTTTTATTTACCTTATTGCCACAATTATCCTATAAGAGTTAGCCTGAATAGAACTCTGTGTTTTGCCACTAAAGTAATATAAATCCTACATTTCCAGCCTCATCTATTGTAAGAATATCCTCTATAACATCCTTGGCAAATATCCATATATTTTCTGCTTAAAGACCTATAAGTCTGAGGTGTTCTATATCACAAGAAGGTCATTTTTAATCACTTTAGAGAATCAGTTGGGTTTTTTTTTAATGTTTTATTTATTTCTGAGAGAGAGAAAGAGATAGCGTGAGTAGGGAGAGTCAGAGAGAGAGGGAGACACAGAATCTGAAGCAGGCTCCAGGTTCTAAGCTAGCTGCCAGCAGAGAGCCGTATGCAGGGCTCTGAACCCATGAACCATGAGATCATGACTTGAGCTGAAGTCCGGAGGCTTAACCAACTGAGCCACCTAGGTGCCCAAGAATCAGTCTTGAGACCATTTTCCAGAAATCTAGTCACTTCATAGTTTTTCATGTTCATCCTGACCCACCCATTACCCTTGAACTCTGTTACAAAGTGGTTATTTTGTTTTGTTTTTGTTTTTAATTTTCAACTTTCTCTTATGGAATTTGTTGAAGCTCAACCATAGGGTATTGCCATCCTTCAATTTTATTTTCTATTTTAGAATGCATTCCTGGTAATTGACTTCATTAAGACCTCATTCTTATATGTTGGTGGTCTGTAATGTATGCATACCACCTTCTGATCCTAAACACTCTTTTCAAAGTTGTCTTATCTTTTACCCATTTGTTTCCATGATTGAACTATCTACATCCAAGCTTTAAATTTATAATTTCAGTACTGTAAGCCTAGATCTCTTATTTTAAAACTTTATTTAGGTGAAGAATGAAACTTTTGGAAGGAACTGGAAACTTCTAGTCATTAAGTTGTAGAATCTAAGGAGGTATCCTATGAAGAAATTACCTTTTTCTTCCTTCGGTAAAAAAGTTGACCATTATATTTTAATTCAAGCCCTGTTTATACCATAAAGTTATAAATCTAAAGATTACTCACAGAGATGTTGGTGGGGTAGTCTGTGTCTACCATGACTTCATGCCTTCAAATTAAACAGTGTATCACCACATCATTCAAACAGAGCTAATGAAACATGAATATTAAGTGGGCCTCTGGGCTCAAACATGGCAATTATCTTGCTTCTTTTGCTTTGCTTCTGTGTCTATTGTTTGTGTTAATGACCTTTCAGTTTGTACCTGTCTCTAGAAACTCTTATATTTGTCTTCAATGTTTCCATGTCTCAAGTTTACCAGCATATTTGGTTTCCCTGATTTTGATGCTTGGGATGCCTGGGAACATCTTTTGCATTCTGTGGCTTGTTCTACTCCTGGATACTCACAGGAACTACCTGGCATTCATTCACTTCCCCTTTCTCCAGGAACATAAACACTATTAAAAGTTAAATGAAAGTGGTAACTTGAAAAAGTTCATTATAGTTGCCACCTTACAAATGAACTGCAAATTCCTGGGAGGCCCTGGAAGGCTATGGTGGCTTAGAATTAAAAAAAAAAAAAAAAAAAAAAAGAACATGGGTTTTGATTTGCCTTTGGCCTGTAAAGGTTTAAATCAGATTAGCTCCTAGGAGGCAGAAAACAATATGGCTCTGCTAAGGAATGCCACATGGATAAGGTTCAGACAAGGTATGAAAACAGAACAGAGGCCTAATGCTTGGCAGGCATTCTTATTAACTACTATAGGAATGTAAACTTGTACTCAATAAGCTCTGCCTTTTTGAATTTTGCTTATTTCTCTCTGTGTGTGCATGTATTTGTGTGTGTTCGCTTTTATAATGTTACAAAAGTCCAGCCATGATCAGTCAAAATAAGAATAAAAGAAAGGGTCATGATTCCATTTTGTTTTTAAATAGTTGTTATTTAAATAAATATTTGTAATGCTTGCCATGTCATGACTGTGCCAGGCGCTAAGGTTGACAGGATGAATAAGACAGATACAACCCCTGCCCTCACAGGATATAAAGTCTATAAATGTTCTGTAGGACAAGGAGAAGAGGGAAAGTCAGGTAACCCAAAAGGACAAAGCATGCAAAAGTGACAGAATCCAAAGAGGGAAGAGACATCTTAGAGGTTAAATGCTGAAGAATCTTTGTACAGTACCCATTAGCTTCCCCCCCTTTTTTTTTTTTTTTTCCTTAAACAATGGGCTTTCTTAAGAGCCCTCTTAGTTGGGTCCTGAGAACATTTTATTCAAGGTGGTTTTCTTATAGTCTTGAACCCTACCTGCTTTGTATACAGAAGGTTTTTAGTAATTCTAATACAGGTTCTATCCAGTTTGGCTCCAGTCTCCTTGCCCATCTCTAGGTCAGTCTTCATGAACCTCTGTTAAAAATGAATGATATGGGGGCGCCTGGGTGGCTTAGTCGGTTAAGCGTCTGACTTTCGCTTAGGTCATGATCTTGCGGTTTGTGGGTTCGAGCCCCGCGTCAGGCTCTGTGCTGACTGCCAGCTCGGAGCCTGGAGCCTGTTTCAGTCTGTGACTCCCTCTCTCTGACCCTCCCCTGCTCACGCTGTCTCTCTCTCCTAGAAAAAAAAAAACATTAAAAAAAAAATGAATGATATGGCCTTAAAGTATTCTCTTTCTTCTTTGTAACTTGTCTTAGTGGACAAATGCTTCTTTCTAAAAAATATAACCAGTGATGTGGCAGTAAATGTTTAATCACCAGCTCTATGAAGGAAAGTATGTGGTATATAGATATATAGATAGAGATACATACATGTTTATAAGTTTATTAAGAATTTTACTGACATCAGGGGCACCTGGGTGGCTCAGTTGATTAAGTATCTGACTTCAGCTCAGGTCATGATCTCACAGTTTGTGGGTATCAGAGTCTGTGCTAACAGCCCAGAACCTGGAGCCTGCTTCAGATTCTGTGTTTCCCTCTCCCTTTCTGTCCTTCCACGCTTGTACTCTCTCTCTCTCTCTCTCAAAAATAAATAAAAATAAATAAATAAATAAATAAATAAATTTTAACTGACATCAATATGTGAATTACAAATACTAGAATATACAATACTCTTATCATAAATTCTATTTGGTGAATTGATTCTCACAGTGTTTTGTTGATTTTTGCCGAACTCTTTCATCCTTATCTGAACTGTTACTGCAATTGATGAATGACTGTACTTCCAACATGAATGCTGTTTGGTATTTTCATTTCTATTAACTAATAACACAGAAGTGGAAAAAATGAAGTGGTATGTCGGAATTTTATTCATTTGTCAGTGATGTGTACAGCTTATTTGCTGAATTTGATAAAAGTTTTAGAGTACAGGAAGATTATTTTTCAAACAGTTATAGACATAACATGCTTTAAAATGTAATCTGCATTATTAACTTTTCTTCAGCACATTCTTAAGTCTAAATAGTCAGCAGAACAATAAATCAAGCCTTGACTTTTATTTCCATGCTGTGAATATTTCCACCATGGCTAATTTTAGGCTACCAAACTGATGTCACCGAGTTCAGACTTGGGAAGGGATGTGTAACAGTATACCATTCCATATTATTTCCACTTTACAGTTATAATAGACGTAAATAACCTCAACAGCATTTATAATATAATGGGGCACTAGGTGGCTAGTTGGTTGAATGTCCAACTTCAGCTCAGATCATGATCTCACAGTTTGTGAGTTCGAGCCCTGCATCAGGTTCTGTGCTGACAGCATGGAGCCGGAAGTCCACTTTGAATTCTGTGTCTCCCTCTCTCTGCCTCTCCCTTTTTCATGCTCTCTCTCTCTCTCTCTCTCTTAAAAACAAAACAAAATTAAAAAAATTTTAAAGCATATGTAATACTAAATATATTAAAATCATTAGGAATGATGGGTTTTGAGGATTTATTGATTTTTTTAGTATTATTTAATTATAAATTTGCATGATAAAAATTTTAATAATGGCTGTGTTTAATAATCAGCTTGACAAATTTCTGGAAATTGAACAATAAGCTGGCTCTAACACACCACTCGGTGTAGCCCTTCGGTTTTATGATCCTTAGTCTTAATTCCTAGAGCAGAATGAGTAAGAGTACTACAATTAGTGGTATGGCTTTGCAATTGTATATTATTGTTTCACATTTTCTTCCCTGTTTTAAGATTTTAAGATTTTATTTTTTAGTTTTTAGTTTTTGAGAGAGAGAGAGTGATAGAGCATGCTCTTGAGAGCAGGGGAGGAGAAGAGGGAGAGGGAGAGAGAGAACCTTAAGCAAGCTCCATGGTCAGTGCAGAGCTCTATTTCAACACTGTGAAATCATGACCTGAGCTGAAATTAAGAATCAGATTTTTAATTGATTGAGCCAGCCAGGTACCCTGAGATTTTAAGATTTTAGAATTTCAATTTGCAAGCTGTGTGCAATTCTAATTTGAAGCTCATGCAGAGACTTTGGATGTGCTTTCTTGGTGGTAAGTTTTTCACTTTGCAGCAATTTCAGAAAGAAGGAAGAGACATTGGGTCTCATTTGCACACTGGCTCCCTATTGCATAGATCTTGGTCCCTAGGTAGATACTTGAAGCTTTGTCCCTTTATGGGAGCAAGACCCCAGTCAGTGGTTGTGGTAAATGGGGTCAGGGCTTAGCAGGTTGAAGAGGCAAAATTTAGGTAGGAAGAAGAGCAGGGAGGGATAAGGTCTTTTTTTGCTAGTGTTAGAATATGTTTATAATTTCAGTCTTCTTGAGAATGAGTAATCAAGAAATGCCCTAATGAATAGGTAGTTCTGGGACAGGGGAAGAATGTCATATCATTGATAAAAATTGGAATCAAGATGTCAGCTAAAGTTATGTACATCTTGCAACTTTAGAACAATTGATTTAGGCTCTAGAACTCGTATCCTTGTGGAAAATGGCTCTAGACGAAATGCAGCCCTCCTGACACCTTGATTTTGGAAATCTATTTTGGACTTCTGACATCCAGAACTATAAGACAATAAATGTACATTGTTTTAAGCCACTGAATTTGTGGTGATTTGTTGTAGCACAAGAGGAAACTACTACATCTTCTTTTCCCTCTGCAGGGATTTCACGAAGAGGTTTTCCCGTGAACATGAAAGGCAGCACAGAATCACTGATGAGTTTACTTTCAAGTGATTCAATTTTGGGGAACACACCCAATATCCCCACAAAGCAACCGAATCTCTATCTCTGGCTTTGGCAACGTAGTTGGATTTTACTCTCTGATCTCCCCTGCATCAAATGAGAGGGGTCACTTTCCCTGGCACCTCAGCATAATATCCCCTAAAGTCACTACAGTGGCCAGGAGGATCACCTCCATCCTGAACAGCACAAGCATAAGCCTGGACGTGGAAGAGCTTCTTCGAAGCCACAGCTCAGGCTGCTCTGTGGTGTCTGTGTGACAGCTCCATTAGAGGGGTGTGTCACACAGCCATTATCCAGTCACATCTTAAGTGCAGCCCGCTGGGCTCAAATACCACTTTAGGAGGCAACAAATAATTTTCTGTTATTGATGAGGGTCGCCGCAAGTCTCCTCCTGCTCTGTGGCACTTGTTTCCACAGCCCATTGCTGTTACAAAATGAAAACCCAGTATTAAACGTTTAATTCTGAAATATATTTTCTCAAGAGGTGTTCATTTGAGCTCCCGGGATTTTGAAAGTTTTTTTTCACCCTTGGCTGCAAGCTCTCTCAGCCCTAGGCACCCCTGCTGCTGGTCATTGAAGGATGAAGGATGAAATGATTGCTTTCAAGAGTGGGTAATCACTGGTCTCAACACTCCATCAAATAGCATCATCAGCAGAGGGCAAGTGGGGAAGCTGTCTTTACTTGTCTGATGGCTAGAGGCTGTGGCTGCTGCCTATAGTCAGCAGCCCCAACTTCCTCCTGCATACTGGATAGGAGTTACCATATAAGCAATTTCAGGTAGAGGTAGGAGACTAATTATACTGATTTGGGGGACTTCAAAGCATACTTTGCCAACATTCAAGTCTGGGTTGGAATTGCAGGGTTGTTTTACTTTGTTTTTGTTTTGTTTTGTTTTGTTTTTTTTACTTTCTTAGCTGTGGATCTTAGACAAGGTACCTCTCTGGAACTTTAGGATCCTTGACTATTAAATGATGATCATATTTCCCCTTTGGCAGGTTCTTATGAAAATCAGAGATAATATGTGGTGTCAATACCTACTACCGTGCTTGTTATAGAACTGAGGAATTATTCAGGAAATCCTAATTCTCATTATCAGTAAATATTAAAACAACTTCTGCATTAGTCTCATCTTCTTTTGGTTGTTAACTTATTGGCTCCATTTTTTTTTCAGATGAGGAAGGTAAAGCCGAGGAAGTTTTGGTGACTTGCTCAAGTGGTACATACCATGCCACTGGCCTTTTGTTCAATGTTATGCAAAGCATCACTTGGGAGCTTGACAGAAATGCAAATTCTTAGGCCCTATCTATAAAGTCAGCATCTCTGATGACAGAAACCAGGAGCTGATGTTTTAACATGCTCTCCTGATAATTCTTAGGTTCAAAAAGAACTGTTTAAGCTCATGACCTAGATCTCGTTTTGATCTAGCATGCTGACTTTCTAGTTCCAGCTCCAAACTGTTGCTGTCATCCTGGACAACTTAATTGACTGACCAGATGACTGATCAGCCTCTCTCTTTTTCCCTTTCTCCTTCTTGCCCACACATAGGCATACTCATGTGAAAGTAAAAATGCTGCTGACCAGCCCCAAACCAGAAACTGTATTAGCTGTAGAGAAAGGGGCACTAATAGGAATCTCTTTAATGTTACACCAGAAAGAAAAAGTTGTGTTGCAGGAGCAACACATAATGGACATAATGGAGTATATGCGCTTTAAGCTTACTCCATGTTGCCTGGCACTTGGCAAGATGATTGAAGACAGCCAGCCTATCTAGTGGGTGGCAATGGTGGGAAATGCTACTGACTCATGGGTCTGATGTCGGATATTTAGATGCCTGATTGATGTTCAAAGCTCCATCTGCTTATTTCATCAAACCTCGGAGACTTTCTCTTGGCCTTTCCATTAAAATCAATAACTTGGGAGACTGTGTAATAGTGACTGAGGGCCTGAGCTGAAGCCAGGCAGTCTTGGGTTTCAATATTTTCTCTTAACCCTGCTACATGAAGCTGGACTCTTGGTTTATTTCTGACTCTCAATATTTTCATCTCTTTGGAAGTGGGATCAGCAAACTTTTTCTGAAAACTTCTGTCTCAACTAATCAACCCTGCCATTGTACCATAAACATAACCATCGATATTATGTAAATGACTGGTATGGCTACGTTGTAATAAAATCTTATTTATAAAATTGGCAGTGGGCTGAATTTAGACTGCAATTCATAGTCTCCAGACTCCTAGTCTAGAGGGAATAATGGTGTTTCTTTTCAGAATATATGCACACACACATATCTATTATCTGATATAAATTAGGTGTACCACAATTGATATTTATTATATTTGTAGGCTGTATCAAAATGGCACATTAGTACATATTTGATAATGAGAGCTAGATGACAGGACCAACATTCTGAATAAGGACGAGATTTTAAATCTTGTTTTTATTTATTTATTTTTTTTAAGGAAAATTGATTATTTCATTTTATTTTTTTATTTTTTTATTTTTTTTTACAAATAGTTTATTGTCAAATTAGTTTCCACATAACACCCAGTACTCATCCCCACAAGTGTCCTCCTCCATGCCCACCCTCCTCCCCCCCACATCCATCAGTCCTCAGTTTTTGTCAGCATTCAAGAGTCTCTCATGGTTTGCCTCTCTCCCTTTCCCCCACCATTTCCGCCCTTCTTCTCTCCCTTGGTCCTCTGTTAAGTTCCTCCTAATCCTCCTATACGTGCACACATATGATATTTGTCCTTCTCTGCCTGACTTATTTCGCTCAGCATAACACCCTCAAGGTCCATCCATGTTGCTACACATGGCCAGATTTCATTGTTTCTCATTGCCATGTAGTATTCCATGGTATAGATAAACCACATCTTCTTGATCCATTCATCTGTTGATGGACACTTAGGCTCTTTCCAGGTTTTAGCTATTGTGGAGAGTGCTGCTATGAACATTGGGGTACATGTGCTCCTATGCCTCAGCATTTCTGTATCCCTTGGGTAAATTCCTAGCAGTGCTATTGCTGGGTCATAAGAGAGTTCTATTGTTAGTTTCCTTAGGAACCTCCACACTGTTTTCCAGAGAGGCTGTACCAGTTTACATTCCCACCAACAGTGTAGGAGGGTGCCCATTTCTCCACATCCTCGCCAGCATCTAGAGTTCTCTGATTGGCTCATTTTAGCCACTCTGACTGGCGTGAGGTGGTATCTCAGTGTGGTTTTGATTTGTATTTCCCTGATGAGGAGGGATGCTGAGCATCGTTTCATGTGTCTGTTGGCCATCTGGATGTCCTCTTGGAGAAGTGTCTGTTCATATCTTCTGCCCATTTCTTCACTGGGTTGTTTGTTTTTCGGGCGTGTAGTTTGGTGAGTTCCTTGTAGATTCTGGATATCAACCCTTTATCTGATATGTCATTTGCAACTATCTTTTCCCATTCCGTTGGTTGCCTATTAATTTTCTGGGTTGTTTCCTTGGCTGTGCAGAAGCTTTTAATCTTGAGGAGGTCCCAACAGTTTATTTTTGCTCTTGATTCCCTTGCTTTTGGGGATGTGTCAAGTAAGAAGCTGCTGCGGTGGAGGTCAAGGAGGTTGTTTCCTGCTTTCTCCTCTAGGGTGTTGATAGTTTCCTGTCTCACGTTCAGGTCCTTTATCCATTTTGAGTTTATTTGTGTGCATGGTGTGAGAAAATGATCTAGTTTCATTCTTCTGCATGTTGCTGTCCAGGTCTCCCAACACCATCTGTTAAAAAGGCTGTCTTTTTTCCATTGGATATTCTTTCCTGCTTTGTCAAACATGAGTTGGCTGTATACTTTTGGGTCCACTTCTGAGTTCTCAATTCTGTTCCATTGGTCTATGTGTCTGTTTTTGTGCCAATACCATACTGTCTTGATGATGACAGCTTTGTAGTAGAGGCTAAAGTCTGGGATGGTGATCCCTCCCGTTTTGGTTTTATTTTTCAGGATTACTTTGGCTATTCGGGGTCTTTTGTGGTTTCATACAAATTTTTGGATAGTTTGTTCTAGTTTTGAGAAGTATGCTGGTGCAATTTTGATTGGAATTGCATTGAATGTGTAGAGTGCCTTAGGTAGTAATGACATCTTAACTATATTTATTCTTCGTATCCATGAGCATGGAATGTTTTTCCATTTCTTTGTGTCTTCTTCAATTTCCATCATAAGTTTTCTATAGTTTTCATCATACAGATCTCTTGTATCCTTGGTTAGGTTTATTCCGAGGTATTTTATGGTTTTTTGTGCAATTGTGAATGGGATCAGTTTCTTGATTTCTCTTTCTGTTGCTTCATTGTTGGTGTATAAAAATGCAACCGATTTCTGTACGTTGATTTTGTACCCTGCAACTTGGCTGAATTCTTGGATCAGTTCTAGTAGGCTTCTGGTGGAGTCTGTCGCGTTTTCGATGTAGAGTATCATGTCATCTGCGAAGAGTGAAAGTTTGACTTCCTCTTTGCCAATTCTGATGCCTTTGATTTCCTTTTGGTGTCTGATGGCTGATGCTAGGACTTCCAGCACTATGTTAAACAGCAGTGGTGAGAGTGGGCATCCCTGTCGTGTTCCTAATCTCAGGGGGAAACCTCTGAGTTTTTCCCCGTTGAGGATGATGTTAGCTGAAGGCTTCTCATAGATGGCTTTGATGATGTTTAAGTAGGTTCCTTCTATCCCAACTTTCTCGAGAGTCTTTATTAAGAAGGGATGCTGTATTTTGTCAAATGCTTTTTCTGCATCTATTGACAGGATCATATGGTTTTTATCTTTTCTTTTATTGATATGATGTATCACATCGATTGATTTGTGAATATTGAACCAGCCCTGTAACCCAGGAATGAATCCCACTTGATCTTGGTGGATGATTCTTTTTATATGCTGCTGGATTCGATTTGCAAAGATCTTGTTGAGAATTTTTGCATCCGTATTCATCAAGGATATTGGCCTGTAGTTCTCTTTTTTTGCTGGATCTCTGTCTGGCTTGGGAATCAGTGTGATGCTGGCTTCATAAAATGAGTCCGGGAGTTTTCCTTCGCTTTCTATTTTTTGGAATAGCTTGAGAAGAATTGGGATTAATTGTTTTAAATGTCTGGTAGAATTCCCCAGGGAAGCCATCAGGTCCAGGGCTCTTATTTGTTGGGAGATTTTTGATCACTGATTCAATTTCTTCACTGTTATGGGTCTGTTCAGGTTTTCTATTTCTTCCCGTGTGAATTTTGGTAGTGAGTGTGTGTTTAGGAATTTGTCCATTTCTTCTAAGTTGTCCAATTTGTTGGCATATAATTTTTCATAGTATTCCCTGATAATTGCTTGTATTTCTGAGGGGTTGGTTGTAATAAGTCCATTTTCATTCATAATTTTGTCTATTTGGGTACTCTCTTTTTTCTTTTGGATAAGTCTGGCTAGAGGTTTGTCAATTTTGTTTACTTTTTCAAAAAACCAACTCTTGGTTTCATTGATCTGTTCAATTGTTTCTTTGGTCTCTATGTTGTTTATTTCTGCTCTAATTTTTACTATTTCTCTTCTTCTACTGGGTTTAGGCGTTCTTGTTGCTCTGCCTCTAGTTCCTTTAGGTGAGCTGTTAGATTTTGGACTTGCGCTTTTTCTAATCTCTTGAAGTAGGCCTGGAGAGCAATGTACTTTCCTCTTAGGACTGCCTTTGCCGCATCCCATAGATTTTGAATTGTTGTGTTTACATTTTCATTTGTTTCCATATATTTTTTAATTTCATCTCTAATTGCCTGATTGGCCCATTCATTCTTTAGAAGGGTGTTCTTTAACCTCCATGTTTTTGAGGTTTTCCAGACTTCTTCCTGTAATTGATTTCAAGTTTCAAAGCATTGTGATCTGACAGTGTGCATGGTATGATCTCTATTCTTTTATATTTATTGAGGGCTGCTTTATGTCCCAGTATGTGATCTATCTTGAGAATGTGCCATGCGCACTTGAGAAGAAAGTAAATTCCCTGGCCTCAGGATGTAAAGTTCTAAATATATCCATCAGGTCCATCTGGTCCAATGTATCTTTCAAGTCCATTATTTCTTTCGTGATTTTCTGTCTGGTTAACCTATCCATTGCTGTAAGCGGAGTATTAAAGTCCCCTGCTATTAGCACATTCTTATCTAGAAGCTTGTTTCTATTTGTGATTAATTGTTTTAGATATTTAGGTGCTCCCATATTCGGTGCGTAGACATTTATGATTGTTAGTTCTTCCTGATGGATGGACCCTGTAATTATTATGTAGTGCCCTTCTTCATCTCTTGTGATTGTCTTTATTTTAAAGTCCAGTTTGTCTGATATAAGTATTGCTACTCCGGCTTTCTTTTGATTTCCTGTAGCATGATATATATTTCTCCATCCCCTTACTTTTAATCTGAAGGTATCTTCCCGTCTAAAATGAGTTTCTTGTAGACAGCATATAGATGGATTTTGTTTTTTAATCCATTCTGCTACCCTATGTCTTTTGATTGGACCATTCAGCCCATTTACATTCAGTGTTAATATTGAAATATGTGGGTTTAGAGTCTTTGTATCTTTTGTAGGGTTCATGTTTGTGGTGGTGTCTCTGGAATCTTTGTTCCTTGCAACCTTTCCTTCAGAGCATCCCCCTCAGGATTTCTTGTAGGGCTGGCTTCGTGGTGACAAATTCTTTCAATATCTGTTTGTTTGGAAAGGTTTTTATCTCTCCTTCTATTTTGAATGACAGGCTTGCTGGATAGAGGATTCTTGGCTGCATAGTTTTACTGTTCATCACATTGAAGATCTCCTGCCATTCATTTCTGACCTGCCACGTTTCAGTAGATAGGTCTGTCACCACTCTGATGGGTTTCCCTTTGTATGTGAGGGCCCTTTTCTCCCTAGCTGCTTTCAAAATTCTCTCTTTGTCCTTGTATTTTGCCATTTTTACGATGATACGTCGTGCAGAAGATCGATTCAAGTTACGTCTGAGGGGAGTCCTCTGAGCCTCTTGTATTTCCACATTTACTTCCTTCCCCAGGTCAGGGAAATTCTCTGCTATAATTTGTTCCAGGACTCCTTCAGATATTGTTGCGTTTGACTGTGTCGCTGAGCTCTCGAATTCTTCTTTCCTGTTCCTGGATCAGTTTGTCTCTTTTTTGTCAGCTTCTTGTTTTTCTAGAATGGTGTCTTCTAAATCACTTATTCTCCTTTCTGCCTCTTCAAGCCGTGCATTGAAGGCCTCTAATTTATTATGGATCTCATTTATCGCATTTTTTAATTCTTCATGCCTATTTTTATTTTCCATTCTGTCTGTAGCCATAGTTTCTTTGATGTCCCCTATGTTTTTTTCAAGCCCCGCTATTAATTTTACCATTATTATTCTAAAATCTTGTTCACTTATGCTGCTGATATCTGTTTTGAGCAGTTCATTAGCTGTCATGTCTTCTTGGAGTTTCTTTGGAGGAGAGCTCTTTTGTTTCGTCATTTTAGTTAGCTTTCCGGCTCTTGTTGGTTTTAAAGACTTGTTATGCTCTCTGTTTCTATGAGCACTGCTATATCCAAGAAGACTCTTTGACTTTCCAGGGCCTATCCTTTCAGAGATTGTTTTTTGAATGGTATCCCTCGGTCTCTCTTGTTGGGACCTTAATTATTTTATTTTCCTATTCGTAGTGATATTTGGGACTCTTCACCTTGTGTACTCTAGCTTGTTTCTTGAGGTAGCCCTGGAAAAGAAAACAGACAGACAAACACACAGGGAGCAAGAGCACACAAACGCACAGGCTGTTTCAACTAACATGCAAAGCTAGAGGGAAAATGAAAAAGTTAATAGAAAAGACGGAGGAGGGAGGACGAATAATAGGGAGCATAAAATACATAAAAGTGTCAAAAAGGGGAAATGAAAAGGAAAAAGGAAGAAAACCGATGGACAAAGAATGGTTTAAAGCATATACCAGGATTTCCCAGCTACAGGTAAATAGCCGTGTGTATGCAGTGCTGGTTGAAGAGCATAGAGATAAAGAGAGAAGGCAGGGCGAGACAAGGCAGATTTGGAAATAGAATGAACAGGCAGAAGGGATAAGAAGCTTTTTTCAAAGAGTAAAGGGTAGAATATGGTTGGATAGGTGAGAGAAGGATGCTGGAATGATCCAGAGAAACTATATAGTCTAATTACTCCTGAGAGAAATAGCTGAAAAAGTCGGTAGGTGTAGAATTTACATTTACAGAATGGACTTGTTGTGATTGTTTAAGCAAGCTGGTGACCAGAGTTAATCAGGTCAGTGTTTTGGGGAAAAAAGCGAGAAAAGAGAAAGAAGAAGAAAAAAAGAGAAAAGAAAGGGAAAAAGAAAAGAAAGAAGAAAAAAAGGAAAAAAAACAAAAAAGGGAAAAAAAAGGAAAAAAGAAAGAGCAAAAAGAAAAAAAAAAGAAAAAGGGAGGAGGGCACCTCTCAGGCAGGGATGGGCGTGGCGTGATCCGATGCCTCAGGCGGGGGTTCTGCCTTGGCGATTGTGGGGAGGAGAGTGACGGTGCTCCAGTCCCTTCTTGAACCCCGCGCTGCAGCTCGTTTTTTTTTTTTTTTTTGGCGTGTCAACTCCCCGTTCCGGGGACGCAGCCGAAGTTGGTTGCACTCTTCAACCCAGGCCAGTTCCAATCTCCAAATGCCAGTCCGTGCGCCCCGCTGAAGTTGCCTTAGACACAGCGTCCCAGACAACCCCCTCGGGCTATTCCAGGCTCCCTCCTGAGCTCTGGGAGTGGAGTCAGGATTGCTGCTTCCTTCTGTGGGTCGGGCTGGCGCGCATGCGCCGGGGCTTGCCTGCCGGGTCCGCGTACCCTGAGCCCGCTGGAGTGAGGAAAACCGGGTCTCTCTATGGCTCGTCACCCGAAACACGAACTCACAGGCAAATTTCCCAGTTTTTAGCTCTTTGCCTTCCCTCTCGAGTTCCAGCCAGCCAGGAGCGCGGACGCCCGGTGTCTGCACGGCTCTTTCAGGGGTCCCCGCCGCCCTGGAGCTACAATGGCAGCAGGCGCGCCGCCGCTCTGAAATCAAACCTCCAGAAGCGGCACAAAGAAGCAGTTTGTGTGCTCAGCCTCCCCCAGGACCAGTTGGCGGGAGAGGACCTGGTGTGCAGGTGTTTGGCAAGTACGGTCTTTCTATGCACCGAGGGGAGGTTTTTCTGTTTCGGACTCTCTCTTTTTCCCCTCTCACTCCCTGTAGAGGGTAGAGGGGGATCGCCTCCCACCCTGGAGTCTCCGATCCCGGCCCGATTTTACCTTCCCCGGTTCGCACTCACGTTAGGCGGCTTTCTCAGTGGATTCTGCGTCCTTTTTCTCCCAGTCTCTCAGGTTTTGTAAGGTTTCCAATGGCTTCAGATCTTTTCTGTGTGATGTATGGGCGTGAGTGCAAGTACGGAGCTCCTTACTTCTCCGCCATCTTGCCCCCTTCTCTTAAATCTTGTTTTTAATTAGCTATTCCTGCATGTTAGGACCTAGAGGGGCACATAGGCTGCTGCCATGGCTGCTGATACTAATGATGATACTAAGAAGGAGAAGGAGGAGAAGGAGGATGACAGGAAGAAGAATACATATTAAGTACTTGCTCTAAATCTGGAATTATTTTTAATACTTTACCTGTACATTATTTAACTCTCACAAGCGACCCTATTATGCCTGTACTATCTTTAGCCCCTTTTTATACACAAAGAAATCAAGTCGAGTAATTTGCTCAAGATAACACAACTAGTAATCAGCAGGTCTGAGGTATAAACTTAGTCTGGTCTCACACCTAGCTCTCCCTAAGCATTAGGCAATACTGCCTCTCTACTGCAATTTGAAGGCATAATGCCCTGAGGTACGCACTGAGAACTATGGAGAAGAAATGCCTCAGTGGATGCTTAGCCTGCATGGATTTCAACCCTGAACTATTTGAGGTGTGTTCTTGTGTGGGGTTTGAAGATCCTTTCTTTGTTTAGTTCCTACTTAGGCCCCCCAGTCTGATGTTCCTTTTGGGGATTCACTCTTGGGTCTGCATTTCCACTTCTTCAAAACATCACAGACACTCTCATAATGACAGTGACAGCGTCTCTGCTGGCTTCCATCAACAAACTCACTTCTTTTTCACCAGAACCCCTGCTCTTTTACTGGGAATTCAATAGTTCTGAGTGGAGATACAGAGACACAGATGAGATTTGACCTCAAGACATCAACTAGGGTTTCCCCAAGATACTTGACAAGGAGTTTCTAAAGAGTCTGGTGTCCTGCCTCTGAGTTTACTGACCACTTCCACAGCTGTTTGTCTTGTTCCCCATGTCAGTGCTCCACGTGCTCATGAGGCTTAGGTATCTCTGATGGCTTATCTATTTCTTCCAGGCAAATAAATGAAGGACAAAGCTGAGGACTGGAGAGGGACTATTCTTGGATTCTTTTCAAATTCTCCCTTGCTCTGGTGCTGGGTCCTGGTATCAAGTTTTTCCTGGTCTGTGACATCTTATAATCCAAAAGTGTCACCCTCCCCACACACACAAACCAAAGAGCCATAGCTAGCATGGGCATTCTTGTTTCAGCTGTTCCTCTGAAGGAAAGTATGACTAACTATGCCTACTCTTATTGAAAGCTAGCAAAGAAAAGAAAAATAGTTTAATTATAATGCCATGATGTTGGATAATAATAATGACAATAACTACAATTACAGGGTTCTCTATGTGCCAGGCACTGTTCTAAGGTACTAGATGTCTTTTCTTACCAATGACAAATTCATTAGTCAAGATCAAGTGCTATTCAGCACTAAGAACATAAAAACCAAATGGCCAAGAAAAGGGAACATTCAGAAATTCAGACTGTTATTAAGATGAGAATGGAAACATTAAGGTCAGAGGGGGAGTGAGAGGAAGTAGGGACAGAATAAATTATAATGTTGGAAACTCTGATACATGCTGCACAAATACCTCGGCGAGATGGTTACGGGGAGGAGAGAGGGTAGAAAATAAGAAATGTGAACTTTATTGAATACTTAATATGTGACCTGTATTTCCTACACATAGTATCATTTAGCTCTCCCTTAACAATACTCTCTTAGTCAGCTTGGGCTGACACAACAACATAGCATGGACTGGGTGGCTTGAACAACAGACCTTTATATCTCACAGCTCTGAAGGCTGGAAGTCCAAGACCAGGGCATCACCAGGGTCATGTTCTGCAAGACACTCTTCCTGGCTTGTAGATGGCTGTCTTCTCCCTGTGTCCTCACATGACCTTTCCTTGGTGCATGTGCATGAAGAGAAAGAGAGAGAGAACTTTCTTCCTCTTCTGAGGCTACCAATCCTCTCGATTAGGATCTCACCCTTATGACTCTCTTAACCTTAATTACATTCAAAAAGTCTCATATCCCAAAATAATCACACTGGGGTTACAGCTTTATCATATGAATTTGGGAGGGACACAACCCAGTCCACGGCAAACACTATGAGAAAAGTATTATTAACTTTAATTTATAGATGAGAAAGTTAACGCTTAGAACAAGTAATAATTTGTGCCTGGCCTTACATACAGGCCATGGTAAAGGAAGTTTCAAACCCAGAAGCTCTGACTGCTGAGCTTTTCTCCATCCCAGGCCACTTGGGGGATGGTGTGGGCAAGTCTGTGGGAGCTCTCTATGGTTCCAGGGGCTGAGCTAGGCCTCCTGGACCTGCTCCTATGTTAATTTTTCCCAGCTGGGGTGGCTTTTCAGGTGAGAATATTGAGTCTGTATTTTTCCTCTGTTTTCTTTTCCCTGCCTCTCTTGGATTATTGGTTCAAGCAGATGTTCTGCCACTTTGTAAAGAAATTAGCAGGCTCTGGAGGTACTGAGTGGACTTCTGTGATTTTCTCCTCTCTGTGCCAACAAGAACAAGGCTTTTGCTGTTTTTCTTTCACCCAGAGCTTCCAGGATTGTTAATAAAGCCTACACCTCTCTGGTGACAGTGGTGGCCATCTGCCCTCTAGGCCATCTATCTGGTTGTCCGGAAGTAACCTCTCATTGTCTGTGGCAATAAATCCAAGCTGGGAGCCTCTCTGATGGAAAGAACGTTTACAGTCTCAGCTGTCTTCTCCATAATGTATCTTCAGACTGTCTTTTTGCCATGCCAGGAATTTGTAGGTGATAGCTTATCTTTCTTTATCCATTCAGCTCAGAAGTATGCATATGGGCCTTGTTCACCTTGTCAGGAAGAATCAGCTTTTCCATGAAAAAAAAGGAGGGTGAGAAAGCTCCAAGCTAGGTCAGCCGTGGCCACATTCTTCAGTGATAGCTCTGGACAGGAAGGCATGAGAAACTAAGAATAGATCTGCAAATAGACCTTTAAAAAGGTACACAGAAAATGCAAATTAAGAAAAGAAATACAGTACCATTTCTTTTAATCAAACTGGCAAATAAGTTTTTTTAAGGCAGCAAAGGGCTCAGCTTTGATGAGAATGCAGTCAAATGCTCAATATGTCAATTTTCACAGCTCCTTTTGGTGGGCAGTATGGCATCATGTTTCAAAAGTCTTCAAAAAGCACCCACCTTTTGGGATGCCTGGATGGCTCAGTCAGTTAAACGTCTGACTTTGGCTCAGGTCATGATCTCACAGTTTGGGGGTTTGCGCCCCTCATTGGGCTCTGTGCTGACAGCTCACCTGGAGCCCGCTTCAGGTTTTGTGTCTCCCTCTCTCTCTGCCCCTCCCCTGCTTACGCTCTGTCTCTCTCACAAATAAGCATTAAAAAAAAATTTTTTTAAAAGCACCTACCTTTTAAACAGGTGAATCCACTTCAATATATTCTAATAAAATAATCATGCACCTGCAGAAAGATTTTGCTGTGAGACATTTATTGCAGCATTTATAATAGTGAAAACTGGTATAACCAAATGCTAGTAATTGTGTAGTTAAGTAATTTATGGCACATTAATGCAATGGAATAATATCCAGACATCAAGAATCTGATATATTAAATATTTGTCGACATAGAAAGATACTTTTGATACATTTTAAGTTTAAAACAGGTTAAAAGTCAGTATTCACAGTATGATTTATTGTATATACTGTATGTATTATATATATATATTAAAGACTGGAAAGTTACATGCCTAAGATAATCAATAGCCATATATGGGCACATGACTGCAGTTTTCTTCTTCTTTTTTTTTGATTAATGCTTTAAGTTTATTTATTTTGAGAGAGAGAGAGCAAGCAGGAGAGAGGCAGAGAGAGAGAGAGAGAGAGAGAGAGAGAGAGAGAGAGAGAGAGAGAAAGAGAATCTCAAGCAGATTCCACTCTGCCAGCACAGAGCCCAGTGCGGGGCTTGAACTCCTGAACCATGAGATACATGACCTGAGCTCATATCAAGAGTCAGATGCTTAACAGACTGAGCCACCCAGGCACCCCTGCATTTTCTCTACTTTCCTATATTTTTATTAAAATGTTAATACAATAATAACCAGGTCTTACTTTTCTAATACTTTTTAAAATATTTATTTAGTTTTGAGACAGAAAGAGACAGTGTGAGCTGGGAAGGCACAGAGAGAGAGGCTGACACATTCTGAAGCAGGCTCTAGGGGCCCCAGTCTTATTTTTCTAATAGAAAAAAACTTATTTAAAGTTACAGAAATAGGGGCTCCCGGGTGGCTCAGTCAGTTAAGCATCCAACTTGGGCTCACATCATGATCTCATGGTCTGTGAGTTTGAGCCCCTCATCGGGCTTTGTGCAGATAGCTTCAGTTTCTGTGTCTCCCTCTCTCTCTGCCCCTCCTCCACTCACACTTATTTATCTCTCTCTGTCTCAAAAATAAATAAACATTAAAAAATAAAGTTACAGAAAGAAACAATTGCTTAGAAGGTACACAGGACCTGAGGCACAGGTATAGACTAACCCTACCTATTGCCTCATTACCACCTATCTACTCTTTCATCCCTCTGTAGATCCTCTCCCTTCTCTCAAAATCCAGCTTTTTTCCTTTGCTGTGACTCCCCACAGTTGTACTGCATGAGAATGTGGACACTTTTTGATAAATTGTCTACAGTTCAGAAGTGAAAAGGAGGACACCTTTACTAGGATGATTGGAACCACAAGAAAAGAACAACTTATCTTTATTTGTATCACACACAAAAACAGAATTTTTAACTCCTTTGGTTACAGTAGAGAATCATAACATCTAAACTCTGGTTAGTGTCCACACCAAGGATAGGACACAGCAAGCTGTTTCATAAATCAGATTTCCACTTTGACTGGTGGCCCTACACTATATACACCAACTTAGCAATGAAAGTATGTTCTTTTCACCAATATCCTGGCAATGACTTGTATTTCCTTTTCAGGAACAAGTCTTAAAATGTTTTGAGGTAACAACTCCAATTAAAGCAAAATTACTCTCCTTAAAATGTTACTTTTGAGAACATAAGTTTCAGATGAAGCACATTTCAGGAGCTAACATATACTTATTCAAAATATTAATTATTGTGATCTCAAACCAAGTGACAGCAAATTATTTGAATTCTAGCACTGACTTTCTATTCTTACATTTATTAAAAAACATTTGTGTGTCTCTAAAGGATAACACAAGACTCAGTTTTGCAATAAGAGCATTGTGTTGTTTTCTGTCACTTCTATTTTCTCATCCGGAATTAATTTAAATGAGTATCAGCCTAGCTGTCCACAGGATCTAATCTATTTACGCCCACTAAAGTTAACTGGACTAATTTCATTATGTCATCATTGACACTATCATGCTTCTCCATGTGAGGAGTTGAATTCTCAGTTCTGAGATGGTCTCTGGGATATGCAAATGGGATGCAGAGGCTGTGGTTGTATTCTGCCACTCTCAGCTGGATTTTGTATTATAGTGGAGCGATAGTCCTTATTACCACATGACTTCTGTCCACTCTGATTATGGAAACATTAAGTCAGTCATATATACTCAAATACCTCAATTGATTCTAAATAGCTCTGACCCCACAAGGCTATATTTGTGGATATTTCTAAGCCTGCTCTCTCTACTCCCTCTTTATGCCACCTCTTGCTTCTCTATCCCAACTCTAATCTGCTGGATTTTAGGATTCAGCTTTTGCGTGGTAGTGAATTAAATGCCAAGAAGTCCTTCATTAAGAAATGTTAATGTGAATAAGCTTGGAGGTAAAACTTGTGTAGTGTGGCTGCAACCTTTCCTCCCCTTCTCTTACCCAGGGTGGACATTGCTAATCAAACATGGCATTATTTTCTTGTGGAGCCTGGATGCAGTCTCAGATCATTCCCAGTAGAGTTCTTCCAGAAATCATTACCAATGCAGTGGTGAAATTCATGAGACAAAATCAACTTGCCATTTCTGAACTCATCCTGCTAGCCCTTCTTGCTCTGAACATATGGTAGTATCATATTTTCCCAAGTTTACAACTTTTAAAACCAAGTTTCATCACAGGTTGCTTCGTTATTGCCCCAGCCCCTTCCTCTGCAGTGGATACCTTTGATTAATTGAACTTGGGTCTCCAGATTTAAGATCCTTTACTCAAAAGCTTCCTTGGCACATCAGAACATAAATTGTTAAATGAAATTGTCAGCTATTTAAGCATACACTCCTTCCCTCCTTTGCCTTTCACCTGTTATTGATTGGACATGTCCTATACCAACAATTGTGCTGGCACAATAGAGACATAAATAAATAAGATATAGTCAGTACCTTCACAGAATAAAGATGTGTAGGAGGTTCAATGATTGCCACATGAAGCAGAACAAGACATGTGCTTAAAAGGGAAACTGAGTGCTGCAGAAGCCCAGAGAGAGGTATCACTTCCCACCAAAGGTTGGGGATGTGAATCATGGAGGAAGAAGCAATCAAGGTGCATATAAATTCTGCTGATTATGAGGTGTGTGACTTTGAACATGATGTTTTACCTCTCTAAGCTTCAGGTTCTTCCAATGCCAAGTGAGGATAATATTGGTCACTCTGCAGAAGATCTGAGCAAGGATTAGACGAAGATGAGAAAATGAAGAGCAACTCAAATTGGCATTCTGTAAGTGCCCAATAACTGTTAACTCTCCAATGCCTCCAGGATTAGACCAGGAGAAGAAAGAAAACTAAACATTCATTTACTGGTCACTCTGAGCTCCTTCCTTTTCATCTTTCAGAAACACTAGTAGTGGTGCTAACAGGAGTAGTGGGAGGGGAAGAAAATGAGAAGGGAAGAGGAGGAGGAAGTCAAAGGAAGCTTGCGATGGATAAAGGTGGAGGAAGATCAGTTTTTTTGAAGAACGGGACTTGCCTTTTCAGCAGCTTAGGTATAGTGGCTGAGGGAGAGATTTTTGAAAGGGCTTCTGGAATCTAGTCCATGGAAGGATATGTCAACTTCTTCTCTTACATGCTCATGTGCCATTGTACATGTGGTGGCGTTAGAATTGTACTCTTCCTAAACCCCAGAGGCCTCACAATGTACATTCATCTTCACCCAGTGATCATGATGGCTAAATGTCCTCAATGGCCTTAGACCCTTAGAGTCGCATCTATGTTAATTCCAACCCCTCCCTCAACCCGTCTCTCCACAATGCTCCCAGATCGGATGACCTACTGTTCACCTCACATATCTTACAATGATAATATAAAGTTCTAATGCCATGGAAACAATTTTGGTGTCTTAATTCGGTAGCTCTCAACCCTGTGTGCGCATTAGAATCACTGGCAAGTCAGGGTTTCTTCCTCTCAGGATTTTGATTTAATTTATCTAAGGTGAGACCCTGGCCTCAGTCATTTTAAAAGCTCCCCAGATATTTCCTAAAGTGCAATTAGGATCGAGTACCACTAATTTAATTGAATACATTTTGAGAAGAAAACCTCAGCCATAATTTGCCTGTTAATTCTAATACATAAAAAAAGAAGCACTGAAGAAAATTAACAGAGAAAAAATAGTGTTTATTTATTAGAGAAAAGTGTTTGCCTTTTAAAATAGCTAGACTAAGGAGGCAGCATTTATACCAAGAATATTCATAGATAATTTTTGTCAAAGGCTTGGCTTATTTCTTGGGACATTATATAAAGAGAGAAATTCCAAGGATTTGAAACTGGTCCCAGGATTAGAAATTTGGAAGGATTTGTGTTGAATTATGAAATTAAAACATGGTCTAAGTTTAGCAAAAATTATTTCCCTATGAGTTATTGCTCATATTATCTTAACACATTAAATCTTGGCCTCCCTAAAAGGGAAATTGAACATCTTTATAAAATACATAGGGCTGGCCCTGGATCTACACATATGCAAAACAGTTCAGATGACTTAAAAGGGACTAGGGAGACAGATCATCTATATATTTTGACCCAGTAATTTTACAGATGAGTAAACCAAAGGCTATAGAGTGGGAAAAGTTGTGTAAGAATGCAAAGCTGGGGCCCAGCTTTTACCTTCTGGTCCATTTCTTTATGATGTTGAATTTAACATTTAATGTTTATCAAGTATCTATCATGTGGCTGATTCTAGCAAGAGTCCTCTTTCTGAAACTGGGGGACAGGGCAGCAGGTTGGACATAAAAATTAAAGAAAAAAAATCCAGGTAGTAGCTAGAATGCTCACTCATTCATACAACTCACAAATCTTATATTGGTCATGCCAAGTACTGAATAAGATCAGTAGCAAAGTCAGTGATGTTAAGTCCCTGTCCTATTGACTCTTCCACTTAAGAGGAATAGGATCAGAGCTGGGTGGGTTTGGCCCTGAAGGCCAACATTAAATGGCACCAGCTGATGCAAGAATGAAGGGACACAGTCTGGCAGTTCACTGCCATGTATAGTCAGGAGGCACGTTACCTCATCCTTGATAAATTAAGCCTATTTGTAAAACATCCCAACCTCTTCCCAAAGTAAGACTAAGGCAGGCAACTTCCTCTGGGAAGAAGATTGCCAAATATAATACAGGATAGCAGTTAATTTGGACTTCAGATATACAGCAATTATTTTTCAAAGTATAAGCGTGTCTTGTATTGACCCCCAATACTTATATTTTTAAAAGTATTTGTTATATATATGAAATTCAAATTTAGCTGAAGCCTTCTATTTTTATTTTCTAAATTGGACAACCTGATCTGGGAAACTCCTCTGGACCTTTTTTTTCCCCATAATCTGACTTAGTTTCCTTTCTTCTCTGTTTATATAGGGTTTGGCACCTGGCACCAGCACAATTAGCTATTAATACTTCCCCCATTCCCTTTTTTTACTGTATAGGATACAGGCCTCCAGTCAGCTGATACAACTTGGCTCTCAGAAATTGATTGGATGGGTGATGAATGAAACAAATGTGTCTGAGCCTAAGAGTGTGGCTCGTTCAGAACAAACTCTTTCCTGCTTTGGGAGAAGCAATTCCATGTGCAGCTGACACTGGTGTCACATGAAAATATTTCTGGGGCTAGTCTGAGTTTTGTTATTCAGAACCACCCTCTCTATTTTGGCTTTCTACAAGCACAATGAAGCAGCTTGTGATGCCTTCCCACCCCATGGTGGGTCTGGGGTTGGGTTGTTAGGCCAGCTGAGTTGAGAGGCACATCTTGTGGCAGGTGCTTCTCTAACTGCTCTCGAAATGTCCAAAGGCTCTGTCTGCCTGCTGTACCTCAAAGCTGCAAACCATTGAATCCGATCCCGTGGGGGGTGGTGAGTGCATAGGTTTCCTTTGACTTTATATTCTTGCTGTGTGAAAATGTCAGAAATTGATAAATTTTACAAAATGGACCTGGAGACAAAAAATATATATACTTTTAGTGCTGACTTATTCCCATTGTCATGAGCAATTCATGATTCACCTGCATGTTGATACCTCCTGGAAAGCCTATGTCATGTCTCCATTTGTGATTTTTGGAAATCAATTCTGGCTTTTCACTTTATAAGGACAAGTACAGGGTTCATGGAGTTGACTGGCATTATCTGGGGACAAAGATAAAAAAAAATTAGTCCCTTATGTGAGTATAGAATGGAATAATTTAATGCATGTAAAACATCTAGCACAATGTCTGGCATCAATAAATGGTAGTTGAAGGTCAGTAAGTATTTTTTTGATACAGTAGTTATATAGTGAGGGAAGCATACTTTGAGATTGAGATTGAGATATATATATAGTTGATGTAAGGCAAAACCAGAACTAGAACTCAGTTTGGCTGATCCTCAACCCCAATGGCAGTTCCATCTCAACAGTGATGGATCCTGAATCTCTTGGGTGATTTTTGAGTCTTGCTGTAAATGAGAAGTATCTGTTTGGAAACTACTCTTACAAATTCACAAGCACAGATCTTCACATTTGGTTGTCTTAAGGGCATAAGCCTCTCAGTTTTTCTCTACTTCCCAGATCTAGCAGCTCATAACCTCCCTCCCCATAGCATCCAATGTGAAAGATTCTATGACATCAGTCGATATTTGGACTCCACAGTTTTTACTGTAAGCTGTTAAGTTTAGGAGCCTTATGGAGAGAATCAAGAGGGAGCTGACCCATGCTTAGTTCATCATGTGGCCTCTCTTCCATCACGTTGCCTCTTAGCTGCTACGCCTGAAGACTAAGAACGGAGCATCAATAATTAAAGGTACAATCACAGCTGAAGCTTCCGTTAGTTATTTTTCTTCAACCCTGACATTTTATGAGTCAACAAAGCCAAAGCCATCAATATGAAGCAGATTATTTTTAGCAGTTTCTTAACCAGTGTGCTCTAGCTTTAAATTAAACATTGACGTTGGTTATTATTAAAATTCTGAAAATTCTGAGCAGAGAGGAGCCCACGTTAGTACAGTAAACACTGAGCTTTCATCACCTTGTTTTGGAAAACATCGACCCACTTGCTGCTCCCACCAAATACAACTGCGTAAAACTACTGGACTGTGGATTTGCTAAGGATTAGTTGTTCAAGGTCAATGTCTGAATGTGTGGGTGTAGTTTGCATGGTTGAATATTACTGTGGACTTCAACCTTTTTAGATGTGCAATATCTTAGCATTGACATTATGTTATACTCATTTGATTTTATGAAATTTGTCCCAGTCTCTGGTCAACACCAAAAATATGGCATTACATATTTGTGAAGTCTATTATCACTTTTGCTTTGAGAATTTTGCTACATCCTTTGCAATATGAGATAACTAAGACAGCGTCTGGTAGCATGAAACTAGGATTGGGAATCAATTCTACTGGCATGATGTAGTGGGAAGAACATGGTTCTTGGAGCCAGAAGACCTGGTTTCTGTTGCTTACTAGCTGTGTGTCTTTGGGCAAATGATATAGTGTCTCAAGATCTTATATTTCTCATATTTTAATTGAAAGGATCTAGGCTAGAGCAATATATAAAGTGCGTTCTACATCAACAACTGCATCTACATTTACGCTGAATTGCTTCAGGGTCATCCATGGAGGAGGGAAGATGGTCTCAATCTCTCCATCTCCATCCCACTTCAGCTGCTCGCTGCCATTTGTTTTACCTCTCGAGTTTCTGCTAAAGATTTTGCCTAAAAGTCCCATTGCTAAGAAAGTTTGAAAGCCACTGGACAGTATGATTTCTAACCTTTCTTTTGGTTCTAAAATTCTATTATTCCAAATGTCAAATTAGTATTGAAAATATGTCACCAAAATATTTACTGGCAAATTTTAACTACATCGTTTTGAGTTTATTTCATTAAAAGGCGCTTGGATCACAGAGAGGACCTGAGTACTCTCATTCTTTCATGTTGTGTGGTGAGTAGGAGCTTATACTCTGGTCAAAAGACCAAGTTCAAATTCTGTCCCAGGCCCTTACAATGACCTTGAACAATTCATTTTGTGCCTCTCTGTGCCTTAGTTATCTGTATAGGTCCTATTGTCATATTCCTTTAAAAAGAGGAGAGTGAGACAAAAAGAGGGTATTGAGATGAGGAAGATAGCAGTTGCTACCTCATAGGGTTTTGTGATGATTAAATGAATGAATGTATATAAAATACTTATCCCAGTAACTGACATATAACATGTGTGGAACAAATATCAATTATTATCCTAAGTTCACTTACTTTAAATATCCATTGTACATCTATTATGCGTTAGTCATTGTGCTAAATTCTAGAGACTCAGAGTGAATACCACATGATCACACCCTCCTGAGCATCCTAAGTTAATGGGAGAGAGAAACCATAGGGACAGCCACACAAGGATTCTTGTAAAGCAGTATAATGACATGTGATAAGACTCTTAGGGAAATATATGTACAGACAAAAGGAAGAACTGATGGAAAGGATGTAACAGTTCATGAAAGTTCTTTGAGACACTATCAGTAGTTTAGAAGAGGTGGAGCATGGGCTATAGGAAGGCAGCAAAGGATAAAGGAGGAAAAGGACAGACTGGATTTTGGATCTTTAGTAACTAAAGTCTAGCTGCTCCCTCCAATTTGTGAGCAATTCCCTGATATAGATGCTGAGATGCTGAGTATGTTCATAATGAGTGTATTCAGTGCCATCTCTGCCCCTTCTCCACATTGTTTCTGGCTTGTCCCATCCATTTGTGAGGAATTATAATGTAGACCCTCTTGCCAAGTCAGAGTCTGAAAGTTTATGCTTGCTTATATATTTTAATGATTCATTGAAAAGTCAAGGATTTCAGGAAAACTTCTAAACAAATCCCTTGGAAAAGAGGGTGGGAGAAAAGCTAAAAAAACACATAGTCTTGGCTAATAACATTTAAACCCAACAAGCTGTCTTCCTGAAAGCTAAGTGAGGCCCTCAAACCAGAAACTCTGCTGTCTTTAGTTGGAGAAAAACTCAGGCACAATCCAGGCCAAAAGAAGAGATTATGTTGGAAAGTTCAGTGAAAAGGAAAAGCACATTTAAAGATGAAAAGATCCTTGCTGAGAAATGGGCTCAAATATAGCAAAACTTTCTCTCCTTTGGACTCTGCCCTTCTTTCCTTATGGCTCACCAAATTCCTCAGATGTTGGCTTCCGAATGCGTGAGGGACTCCACACTTTTATTAATGTTAGTCCTGTGGCATCATTATTGGTCCTGGCACATTGCAGACTCTTGATAATATACTTGAAAACAAAAGATGAATGAATGAGCAGCAGACAGAAGGAAACACAGGTGAATATCCTGGGGGCTATTTGAGCTGCTACTAAATCTACTACTAAGGACAGGGATCCTGGCTTTTGCTGCCCTTTGTGGCCACCAAAGAGCTTTATATGCCCATAATTAGTACCCTACTGGACACACCTCAGGGCTCAGTGACTATTTAGTGAACACTTCAATTTCTTGGTTTGTGTTCCCCCTGGGTTAATAGTCTCTACAGTGAAACAGCACTAAGGGAAAACCAATATATTAGCTATAAATATTGATATAAGTAAATAATCATATAAGCATGGAATTGGGACTCATCCAATCCCTTAATTCTCTAGGCTGCCTTTAACTTTGTCTCTGATTTGTGCAGTCTGCATACCCTTTCCTGAAAATTCAGATATTTCCTAAGTATGAGGCTATAAACCAAGACCTTTCCTAATCTTTCCTTACCAAAAACCTCTGAACTTCCATCTCTCAACTGAAATCTTTCCCATTCAGTTCAAGGGAGTCAGTACCAGGCATGGCCTCTGTGTTGAACATTGAGCTGGACATTGACAGTAGTACAGGGGAAGCTGAAGACTCAGTCTCTGCTCTTCAGAATTTTGTAACCTAATTTAGAGATAAAGGACACAAAGTGAACAACTGGGGAACAGTTAGCAGACACTATGATAAAGAACTAAATTGTGTTTTAGAGTTCAGATAAAGGACTAATTATCAAAAAGTGGAGTAAAATGTTACTCAATTTTCTTTTCTTTCTACCCCTACAAATCCTCTCCTGATGGCTCCAATGGATGCAAGTATTAATGTTTCCTTACTGCATAAATTCTCAGTCCCAATGGAAAGTGTAGTATAAGGGTGTGTGTTGAGATGAGAGGAACTTAATTTCAGTTGATGCCAAAAAAAGAGGGAGAATGATAGTTTATATGCTTTGAATGTCCTTCCACATGTCCCCTTTTCTAAGAAAAAATGAATTTAGTCACTTTCTCTATGGGTGTACGCATCTCAGTGGATGATAAGCCCTCTGAGGCAGAGACAACCATTTCTTATTAATTCTTCTTCCCAATTCTTATACTTAAATATTTAACAGAGGCACTTGATAGTATTTGTTGAGTTAAATGTATATCCTAAAACATTTAGCAACTATGTTAGTGGTTATCAAAGAAATGACAATTTCTCAAATCCCTAAAATCCCATTCCTGACTCTGTTTGTCCTCAGCTTGTATATTGACCTCACTAAAATTTTCCCCATTGGCCCAGGTATCCCCATAATTAGAGATTTATTTGTTTATATAAGCACTGTCTACTTCCCAGTGCCCTTTCATTAAGCCACTAGTTTTTGGACTAATGATCAACAAAATATCCAACATTCAATTATTGATGCATATCAGATTCTTTATGATACGGAACAGTCCCCACAAAGAACATTCATAGATACCCAGATATTGTGCATGACCTGTGTTCTGCATTGTCTTGCCTTAACAATTTTTTTAATTTTATTTCTCGATTTTTCTGATCTTAGCTAATTCTTAATTCTTCTTTTATGATTTACGTATTTCATATTCTAGGGGGTTGAGAGAGTATTCAGAGTGGTGGAAAAGGCAGGGTCTATGGTCTGTCCGTGTGGTTTTGCATCTTCACTCTGTTGTATGACCATGGGCAACTTTCTCTTGTTTATTCCTACCTCACAGGCTTCATATGAGTAGTAAATGACATCTGGTATATGTTATGACACCTGGCATTCTCTCTTGCTTCAGATTCACACTTGTCCCATGGGTGTCACTGAGACCAGTTTGAGTCTACTCTGCCCTTGGACCCTTCTCTAGTGTAAGGTCTTCTCCTCACAGTCCCCTCACCCTATGTCTTTTCTTGTCTTCTTGTCCCCTTCTGCTGGATAAAGTGGGAAGGCCTGTGTTCAAGGTCACAAAAGGTAAAAGCTCTTGAGGAGGGTTTCAGACATCTTGTGAACACACACACGTGCGCACCCGCGCACACACACACACGATAATTATTATAATTTCTGGGTATGGCAGTTTCATACTTCCTTATCCCTAGTAATAAAAAGGTCTTTGTAACTAACTATAGAAATGGTATGATTTCTAAACTAAAGAGATATTAAGAATGCTTCAGCAAAAGCTAAAAACTGGAACTATGTTTCCTTTAGTGCCCTTTATTCTTTGGATGATACTGGTCTTTCAATTTCTATGCCAAGACTTAATGTTTATCAAAATTGTGGCCAATCCCAGATTTTCCCCATAGCCTGAAGTCTATAAAAGTTAATATCACTATATCTTCCTAACTTTCCAGCACTTGACAAAATAATTTTTAGAGTGACCACTGAATAAGTGACCAGATATCATTTTGAGTTTTGGCTTCACAGTCTGGAGAAATTGTAACATGATCACAAAGAAAGACATTTTGGAGAACTTCAGGCATCAGGAACTGTAAATATGGAGGACCCTCGAAAGCTTCAGCCTCAAAGTTCCTTACATGGCTCAAGTCTGGGAACTGAGGCTTCAACAATCATATGGGAAAGGTAAGAAAAGAGGGGTGTTTGATGAGATTCTGACCGCTTGCCAAATTGGAATTTAACCTTGCTGATGCATGTGGTATTCCAGGTAGAGCAATCGTCCTTTTATTTAAAAGTAAAAAAAAATATATTTTTGTTTAAAGGACAGTTGGTTGGGATTGCTCTATTTTGCTTGTGGCAAGCCCATAATGTAAACCAATGTGGTCTGGATGGGAGGAAATAATCAAATACCATGATGAGATCCTAATCCCTTAGGAACAGAGGCCCATAGAAATTCAGGCAGTGTCTGTGAATGGTTACACACTGCTACTAAGTGGAAGAGACAGGATTCACATAAAGGACTGTAAGACCCCAGACATTGTCCTCTTACTACTACTGTACATTGTCTCATACTGAAATTGATTCTAGAGCCAAATATAACTTCAATCAGCTTCCAATCCAACTATTTCATTTTAAAGAGAGGAAGACAAGAGCTAAGAAATGCTCATATACTTGAATGAAAATCTCACCTTGTAAAATACTTACTTTACATCCGAGGATGAGGGAGTGGATCCAATAACTTTGATTAAGAGGAAGTTAGAAGGTGATCTCTCTGTATTGGTGGTAGGGCTTCCATATTTAATTTTTTAAGTTTATTTTTAAATAGAAAGAGCGAGAGAGCGAGGCGGGGGGTGCAAGTGGGGAAGATGCAGAGAGAGGGAGAGAGAGAATCTCAAGCAGGCTCCACACTCAGCATAGAGCCCAAGGCAGGGCTCAGTCTCACAAATTGTGAGATGTTGACCTGAGCTGAAATCAAGAGTTGGACGCTTAATCAACTGAGCCACCCAGGTGCCATTCTGTATTTAATTTTTATGTAAGTTTCACAGGTGCCTAGTCTCTTCAGATGGACTTGATCCTATACCTATGCAATATGAGCAATATTTTTTAATGTTTTTAATGTGCTCTTCTCTTCTGCTTTTCAGTATATATGACTTTCTCCCCTTAGCCCAAGAGCTGCATGTATTACATGTTTTAGCAAGAGTGAAAAGATAAAATTCAGCTTCTGACATTCCAGTTAGGGTTTTTCAGAGCTTTAACAATTCAGTAGTCTTGGGACACCTGGGTGGCTCCATTGGTTAAGTATCTTACTTTTGATTTTGGCTCAGGTCATGATCTCATGGTTGGTGAGTTTGACCCCATCAGGCTGTGTGCTGATGGTGTGGAACCTACTTGGGATCCACTCTCTGCCCCTCCCCTGCTCACACTCTCTGTCTCTACCATAAACAAATAAATAATAAAATAAATAAACGTTAAAAAATACAATAATTGGGGCGCCTGAGTAGCTCGGTCAGCTGAGCATTTGACTTTAGCTTAGGTCACGATCTCGCAGTTTGCGGATTTGATCTCCGCATTGGACTCTATGCTGACAGTTCAGAGCCTGGAGCCTGCTTCAGATTCTGTGTGTGTCTCTCTCTGTCCCTCCCCTGCTCCCACTCTGTCTCTCTCTTTCAAAAAGAAAATTTAAAATATTAAATGAAATAAATTAAAAAACATAATAGTCTTTGTGCCCAAATTTGTTAAGAGAAACTAATATACTGAATGTCTTTTATCATCACATTCTCTCCTCCCATCTTGCCTATTAATATATTAAGAGTCTGGCCTGGTAGGCTTGATTGTAGAGTTTTATAGACTTCCTTAATATATAGGAAGACCAATGTAGAAATACTCATATCAGAGAGATTTGAAGAGAATGGGGGGAGATAGAAGTAGAAGCAGCAGATGGTCAATCATGTATCCCACTCTTCCTCCTTTAGAATGAGCTATCAGAGGAGGGAAGAAAATGAGATGGATAGGAGGGAATGCTGAAGGCTAAGAGATTTCTGCTCCCTTTTTACTTGGGATGCTGGAAGGTGATTTGTTGCAAATGAAATGACACAAAGACAGGACACACACAAAGGACAGACACAGACACAACTCTGGCAGGAGGAACAATTCTACGCAAGCCCCTCTTGCGGTTTATTTTATACCCCGGTAACTGGATACAAACTGAAATCTACAAGATGCATTCCTTTACCAATTAAGGGCAAGTAGCCAAACACATTTCAAGGACAGGGGGGAGGAAAGGGAGGAAGCGACCACAACATGTTTACTAAGAGGCCTGCTCACAATTCCAGCCTCCTCCTTATTTCTAAGGAGGGCACGTTCCCTCGTTTGCGAGCGGACCATTAAACTTGGATATTGTGTGCAGGCCTCCTGGCAGAGCATCCTGTTTGCAGGCATGCTTTGCCCAGGCAGGGAGCCCCGTGTGCAGGCACATCCCCCCGTCCCTAACCACGCTTTCTTGTGGTCACTGTCGGGCTCCCACAGTGATTTCCTTATAGGTCATCATTCCTACTTGAAACTAACTGTCACAGTTTAGTTAAGTGAAGGGAAAGCCTGAGTGTAGCTCTCTCAAGCTATCCTTATTTCTCATAAAGCTTGGGTAGAAGCCAGAATTTCCCACATGTCCCCGAGATAGGATGTGGAGGTTACTTGAGATTTTGTCTGGGAATTTTGCCAGAAGGGATTCCTGGCATTTAAAAAAAAGTGATCATACCGCTAGGACTTCATGGGAGTTACAACTTGCTCTTGATGGAGTCTGTAACATAATCTATAGTCAAGTCAGCAGGGTAGATATCACACCATTGACTAGGGGAAAGAACAGACCATGAGTTTCACCAGTTGCAGACTTTGGCATTGAATGTCAACAAGACACTCAGGAATAAAACCAGTCTTATGTCAGTGGTCATAAATCCAGGGAGCAATAAATACAAATTACTCCACAGTATATATGAGCAAAAATCCAAGGGGTATACCACATACACTTCCCCCTTCCTTTTACTGTGAAGTCACAGGCACCACAAACATTCTAAAAACCCAGATACCATACTGGAGAGGAGTTGAATGAAGAAAGAGAAATCTGAAAGACTTATGAATTTTATCCCAAAGGGACTGATAATTCACTTAAAAGCAAGTTCTTATTAAGGGCCAGGAAACTTTTTCTATGAAGAGCTAACTAGTTCTTTAGATTTTGTGAGATCTACACTCTTAAAAATACTCAACTCTTTCCTTGTTTCACAAAAGCAGCCATAAACAATATGTAAATAAATGGTTATGATTGTTCCAATAAAATTAATTTATACGAATAAATAGTGGGCTTACAGGCCCTATCCCGTCAACTTCTGGTTTATACCATTGTATCAGACTATTCTTCTTGGATTCCATTAAAGACAGTGGGACATTTCTCCTAGGGGTATTGAAAAAATATGAAATTAAATGTAGAAACAATTGATATTTTCTTTGTACATCTTTGTGCAATATGAATAAAAATTTGGTTCCTTTCACATTGAGAGGGGAGAGGCAATTTTGGTGAAAAGAGAAATAATTTATTTTTTCCCCTTCCCCAAAGTCTTCCAGTCACTGGGAGTGTTGGGGGCTCTGAGAAGCCAGTAAGGTAAGCCAGAGTGTGTGATGGAATTGGGAGGGGGAAGAATAGCTGAACACAGAGAACAGAGCACAGATCTTGCATCATCTTGTCTCTTTGTCAGTAGCCTTGGAAATACAGGAAAGGGAGACCTGGGCAGGACAATAACTTTGAATAATAGCCACAATTATGATAATTGTGATAAAAGATAGTTATTATTATTATTAATCATTATAATATCAAGATGGGCTAGGTTATGCTACAGTAACAAACACTTTTGAAATAGCAATGGCTTATGGAAAAAATGATTTATTTTTCATTCGCTCTCCTTGTTTGTCAAGAGACAGCTAGAAGCTCTCCTTCACATTGTCCTTGAGCTCATTCCAGGGCTCAGGCATTAGATGGGCCACTATCTGGAGCATTATTAATTGCAGTGGTATAGTGAAAGTGATAAAGTACAAACTGGTCTCCCATGGAAGTGCCATACCTCACTTTTGTTCACATTTCATTGGCCAAAACCAGTCACATGACTAAGCCAGACTTCAGTGGGACAAAAAAGTATTATCCTTTTCTAGGGAGGAAAAATTATTATTAATGAAAAGCAATTCAATATACCTAAATTACTATTGCCAGGTGATGACATATTGAGCATTGTGCAAAGCACAATCTAATTTTATCCTTACTCTCAGACCCTATATAAGATAGACATCACTGACATTTTACTGAAGAGAAAATTGAGCATCTGGGGAATTAAATAACTCATTTCATTCAGCTAGTAGATGTTAAAAATTTATCTTTTTTTTCTTTCCAGGATTTTATTTAAATTTAGGTATTGGTTTCAAAAGTAGAATTTAGTGATTCATCACTTACATTTAACACCCAGTGCTCATCACAAGTGCCCTCCTTCCTGCCCATCATTCATTTAGTACATTCCCCAACCCACCTCCCCTCCAACAACCCTCAGTTTGTTCTCTGTAGTTAAAAGTCTCTTATGGATTTCCTCTCTCTCTGTTTTTATCTTATTTTATTTTTTACTTCCCTTCCCCAATGACTTATTTCTTAAATTACACATATGGGTAAAATCATATGGTATTTATCTTTCTATGACTGACTTATTTCACTTTGCATAATACATTCTAGTTCCATCCATGTCCTTGCAAATGACAAGATTTCATTCTTTTTGATGGCTGAGTAATATAGCATTGTGTGTGTGTGTGTGTGTGTGTGTGTGTGTGTGTGTATACCACACCTTTATCATCCATCAGTTGATGAACATTTGGGTTCTTTCCATAATTTGGCTATTGTTGATAGTGCTGCTATAAACACTGAGGTGCATGAACCCCTTTAATCAGTAGTTTTGTGTCTTTTGGATTAATACCTAGTAGTACAATTGCTGAGTCATAGTGGGTTGTTCTATTTCTAACTTTATGAGGAACCTCAAGAAACCTCCATTCTATTTTCCAGAATGACTGGCACTAGTTTTCATTCCCATGAACGATATAAGAGTGTTCTCCTTTCTCCACTTCCTTACTAACACCTGTTGTTTCTTGTGTCGTTAAATTGAGCCAATCTTACAGGTGTCAGGTGGTATCTCATTATGGTTTTGATTTGTATTTCCCTGATCATAAGTGATGTTGGGAATATTTTCATTTTTCTGTTAGCCATTTATATGTCTTCTCTGGAGAAGTGTCTGTTCATGTCTTCTGTCCATGTCTTAACTGGATTGTTTATTTTTAGGTATTGAGTTTGATAAGTTCTTTATAGATTTGGGATATTATACCCTTTATCTGATATGTCATTTGCAAATATTTTCTCCCATTCTGTAAGCTGTGTTTTAGTTTTATTGATTATTTCCTTCACTGTGCAGAAGCTTTTTATCTTGATGAAGACCCAATAATTCATTTCTGCTTTTGTTTCCCGTGTCTCCGGAGATGTGTAGAGTAAGAATTCGCTACAGCTGAGGTCAAAGAGCTTGCTGCCTGTGTTCTCCTCTAGGATTTTTATTGTTTCAAGTCTTAAAATTAGGTCTTTCATCCATTTTGAATTTATTTTTGTGTATTGTGTAAGAGTGGTCAGTTACATTCTTCTGCATGTCGCTGTCCAGTTTTTCCCACACCATTTGTTGAAAAGACTGTCTTTTTTCCACTGGGTATTCTTTACTGCTTTGTCAAAGATTAGTTGACCATATAGTTGTGGGTCCATTTCTGTTTTTCTGTTTTGTTCCATTGGCCTGTGTCTGCTTTTATGCCTGTACTATACTATTTTGATGATTACAGTTTTGTAATACAGCCCGAAGTCTGGGATTGAAATGCCTCCCACTCTGCTTTTCTTTTTCAAAATTGTTTTGGTTATCCAGGGTCTTTTTCAGTTCCATATAAATTTTAGGATTGTTTGTGCTAGCTCTGTGAAAAATGCTGGTGTTATTTTGATAGGGATTGCATTGAATGTATAGATTGCTTTGGGTAATATAGACATTTTAACAATATTCATCTTTCCAATCTATGAGCATGGAATGTTTCCATTTATTTGTGTCTTCTTCAATTTCTTTCACACGTGTCCTAAGTTTTTTAGATTACAGATCTTTTTTTGGTTAGGTTTATTCCTAGGTAACTTATGGGTTTTGATGCAGTTGTAAATGGGATCAAATTCTTGATTTCTCTTTCTGTTGCTTCATTACTGATGTATAGAAATGCAACAGACTTCTGTACATTGATTTTATATCCTGCGACTTTGTCAAATTCATATAACAGTTTAGCAATTTTTTGGAGTCTTTCAAGTTTTCCATGAAGAGTATCATGTCATTTCCAAAGAGTGAAAGTTTGGCTTCTGCTTTGCTGATTTGTATGCCTTTTATTTCTTTTTGTTGTTCGATTGCTGAGGTTAGGTCTTGCAGTACTGAGTTGAAAAAAAGTGGTGAGAGTGGATATCCCTGTTGTGTTCCTGATCTTATGGGGAAAGGTCTCAGTTCTTCTCCATTGAGGATGATATTAGCTGTGGGTCTTTGGTATAAGACCTTTATGATGTTGAGGTATGATTCTTCTATCCTTACTTGCTTGAGAGTTTTATCAAGAAAGAATGCTATATTTTCTCAACTGTTTTTCCTGCATCTGTTGAGAGGATCGTATGGTTCATATCCTTTCTTTAATAATTGTGGTGTATCATGTTGATTGATTTGTGGATATTGAACCACCCCTGCAGCCCAGCAATAAATCCCACTTGATCATGGTAAATAATTCTTTTAGTGTACTGTTGGATTCGATTTGCTAGTTTCTTGTTGAGAATTTTTGCATCCATGATCATCAGGGATATTGGTCTGTAATTATTCTTTTTAGTGGAGTCTGTGTTTGGCAGTGCTGCCCTCATAGAATGAGTTTGGATGTTTTCCTTCCATTTCTATTTTTTGGAACATTTTCAAGAGAATAGGTATTAATTTTTCTTTAAATGTTTCTTGAAATTTTTCTTTAAATCCCAGGTAGAATTTCCCTGGGAAGCCATCCAGCCCTGGACTCTTGTTTGTTGGGAGACTATTGATTACTGATTCAATTCCTTCACTGGTTATGGGTCTGTTTACATTTCCTATTTCTTCCTCTTTCAGTTTTGGTAGTCTATATGTTTCTGAGAATTTATTCATTTTTTCCAGATTTCCCAATTTGTTGGCATATAGTTGTTTATAATATTCTCTTAAAATTGTATTTCTGCAGTATTGTGTGTGATCTCTCCTCTTTCTTCATGGCTTTGTTCATTTGGGTCCTTTCCTTTTTGTTTTGCTAAGTCTTTCTAGAAGTTTATAAATTTTGTTAATTCTTTCAAACAATCAGCTCCTAGGTTTATTGATCTGTTCTACTGTTTATTTGTTTTTAATGTCCATATCATTTATTTCTGTTCCAATTTTTATTATTTTTATCCTTCTGATGATTTTGGGCTTTATTTGCTGTTCTTTTTCCAACTCCTATAGGTGTAAAGTTAGGTTGTATATTTGAGACTTTTCTTAGTTATTAAGGAAGGCCTGGATTCCTATACTCCTCTCACTTATGACCGATCACCACCTTTTGTTGTATCCCAAAGGTTTTAGTCTGCCATGTATTCATTTTCATTGACTTCTATGTATTTTTTTAAGTTTCTTCTTTAATTTTCTGATTAACCCATTCATTCTTGAGTAGGATGTTCTTTAATCTCCATGTATTGGTGGTCTTTCTGAATTTTTTTTTATGGTTGACTTCAAGTTTCATAGCATTATGGTCTGAAAGTATGCATGATATAATTTCAATCTTTTTGTACTGGTTGGGGCCTGATTTGTTATGCAGTATGTGATCTATTCTGGAGAATGTTCCATGCGCATTTGAAAATAATGTGTATTCTGCTGCTTTAGGATGAAATTCTCTAAATATAACTGTTAAGTCTATTTGGTTCAATGCATCATTCATAGCCATTGTTTTCTTGTTGATCCTCTGCTTAGATGATCTTTTCATTATGGTTAAGTAGGGTGTTAAAGTTCCCTACTATAGATGGTAAAGATTTAAACTCAGCTTAGCCTAATTCCATAGATTGTACTCCTAAGTACTACATTAAAGTGTCCTGCTCATTTGTAACATCTAAATTAGGGGATCAAAAACTCGGGGTGCTTGGGTGGCTCAGTCAGTTAAGCATATGACTTCAGATCAGGTCATGATCTCATGGTTTGTGAGTTTGAGCCCCGCATCCTGCTCTGTGCTGACAGCTCAGAGCTTGGAGCCTGCTTTAGATTCTGTGTCTCCCTCTCTCTCTCTTTACCCCTCCTCTGATCATTTTCTCTCTCTCTCTCTCTCTCTCTCTCAAAAATAAATAAACATTGAAACTTTAATGTGTTTAGGGGCCAGGCAGTGAATACAAATTTTTAAGTACTTCGGATATAAAACAATTTGGGGCAAATTGGAAAGTGTGTGTGATGTCTAAAATGGGCACGTCGTTAATTCACCTTAAGCTGATTGTTGCTATGTGAAATTGTGCCTTTTACTGTCAGATCTCTAGAATCTTTAAAAAGTCCTCAGAAATATGAATTTTTATGTGTCATTCCTGATTTCAAAATGTTAAGAACAAAGATTTTTAAAAATATCCACTAAATAAAATAAATCTATGGGCCAAACATGCCCCATAGAACAATAGTTTACAATCTCTTAACTAGGTCTTCTGGTGGAGTCTAACCAGCTTGCTGGGGAAACACTACATTAAGAATAATCTGCTCATATTATTAGTTAGGTAAGGCTCAAGTCTATGTGTGATCTCTATTAAGCAGCAGAAAAGTACAGTGTGGAAAAGTCTGAATACTGAATTCAAATGATTGTCATCAAGATGTATAAATGTTTGTATATGTTGGGGACATGTTTGAATACACAGTTGATTCTGAGCCAATTCAAATGTTTAAAGAGCCATGGACCAGTTTTCATTTGCAAGCTGCTGCCATATAACTTGTAGTAATTCTTTCTTTCTTTCTCTGGCCAGTGCAGCATGGCCATCATTCACTGGGGAGCACTCCTAAGGAGGGGATGGTTCAATGTCCTCCATTTCACTTTGTGCTGCAGCCACCAAACTAAGCGGCCTGACATGCATTAATTACAATAGGACAAATAGAAGGGTCATTACCAGGCTGTTAAAGCTAGTCACATCAGCCTCTAGTATAAATAGTCAGGACTGGGGTTTGTTGGAGAGTTAGTTGGAAATGGCTTTTCTTGGAAAGGTGAGAGCTGGAGTTTTTGAAATTAGGAAATAATCTGACTTGGGACTTCTTATTTGAAGATTCAGGTATATTTCTCTTGGGGGCAGAGCTACTACTTTTTATCAAATTCTCTAATAGGTCTTGCCACCTCCAAAATACTCACTATTAATTCTTCGAAGCTGGAAAATCATTAAGAAGGATATGGAAATGCCCCATCCCAGGCCACCTGTCCTAAAAGAGCATTTAAGGAAGGAAAGTTTACCACCTTTAAATATAAAGTATAGTTTCTTACTACTTTTTCTTTTTAATCTGGAATGCTCTTTCTGTCCCTCTTTGTCTAGCCAATTTCTCTCCTTAAAAACAAAGCAAAAATGAAAGCAAAAACTAATTTATAAGACATTTTTCAATTCCTTCACAGAATGTTTTGAATTCCTTTGAGTTCTGAGAACATTTTCTTTGCAGTTTTCTGATGACATTACTATTCTGCCTCTTATACTTGTCTGTGTGTGTGCGTGTATGTGTGTGTGTGTGTGTGTGTACATATAATATCACTTATTTTTAGAATGGTAAGCTCCATGAGGGTATCAAGGGTTTCTTATTCATCTGGAAATCATGGGTGGTTGCTAGCACATGATTAATACTCAATTTAGTATTTGCTAACTTGAATTGAATTTTGCTGTCTGATTGGATCCATAAGTCAATCGCCGTGGTCAATAAAATACTATAGGTTCTTCTTACTTAAACATCATAAAAACCATCTATGAGAAGCCCTCAGCTAACATCACCCTCAATGGGGAAAAACTGAGAGCTTTCCCTCTGAGATCATGAAAATGACAGGGATGTCCACTCTCACCACTGTTGTTTAATATAGTGCTGGAAGTCCTAGCATCAGCCATCAGACAACAAAAGGAAATAAAAGGCATCAGAATTGGCACAGAAAAAGTCAAACTCTCACTTTTTGCAGATGACATGATACGCTACATAGAAAACCCCAACAGACTCCACCAGAAGCCTACTGGAACTGATCCATGAATTCAGGAAAGTAGCAGGGTACAAAATCAATGTACAGAAATCAGTTGCATTTTTATACACCAACAATGAAGCAACAGAAAGAGAAATAAAGAAACTGATCCCATTTACAATTGCACAAAAAAACATAAAATACCTAGGAGTAAACTTACCCAAAGATATAAGAGACCCCTATGATGAAAACTATGGAAAACTTATGAAGGAAATTGAGGAAGACACAAAGAAATAGAAAAACATTTCATGCTCATGGATCGTAAGAATAAATATTGTTAAAATGTCATTACTACCCAAAGCAATCTACACATTCAATGCAATCCCAGTCAAAATTGCACTAGCATTCTTCTCAAAACTAGAACAAACTATCCTAAAATTTGTATGGAATGACAAATGACCCTGAATAGCCAAAGTAATATTGAAGAAGAAAACCAAAAGGAGAGGCATCACCATCCCAGACTTTAGTCTCTACTACAAAGCTGTAATCATCAAAACAGTATGGTATTGGCACAAAAACAGACACACAGACCAATGAAATAGAATAGAGAACTCAGATTTGGACCCAAAAATGTACAGCCAACTAATCTTTGACAAAGCAGGAAAGAGTAACCAATGGAAAAAAGACAGCCTCTTTATCAGATGGTGCTGGAGGAACTGGACAGCAACATGCAGAAGAATGAATTTAAATCATTTTCTCACACCTTACAGAAAAATAAACTCAAAATGGAAAAAGGACCTGAATCTGAGACAAGAATCCATGAAAACCATAGAGGAGAAAGCAGGAAACAACCTCTTTGACCTCAACTGCAGCAACTTCTTACTTGACACAACCCCAAAGGCAAGGGAATCAAGAGCAAAAATGAACTATTGGGACCTCATCAAGATTAAAAGCTTCTGCACAGCAAAGGAAACAATCCATAAAACTAATAGGCAACCAACAGAATGGGAAAAGATAGTTGGAAATGACATATCAGATAAAGGGCTAGTATCCAAAATTGATAAGGAACTCACCAAACTCTACACCTGAAACAAAAATATCCAGGGAAGAAATGGGCAGAAGACATGAACAGGCACTTCTCCAAAGAGGACATCCAGAAGGCCAAACAGACACATGAAACGATGCTCAGTTTCCCTCATCATCAGGGTAATGCAGATTAAAACCACACTGAGATACCACCTCACGCCGGTCAGAGTGGCTAAAATAAACAAATCAGGAGACTCTAGATGCTGGTGAGGATGTGGAGAAACGGGTACTCTCCTACACTTTTGGTGGGAATGTAAATTGGTGCAGCCCCTCTGGAAAACAGTATGCAGGTTCCTCAAAAAATTAACAGTAGAACTCTCCTATGACCCAACAATAGCACTGCTAGGAATTTACCCAAGGGACACAGGAGTGCTGCACTCTCAACAATAGCCAAAACATAGAAAGAGCCTAAGTGTCCATCAACTGACGAATGGATCAAGAAGATGTGGTTTATCTCTGCAATGGAGTCCTACATGGCAATGAGAAAGAATGAAATCTGGCCATGTGTAGCAACATAGATGGACCTTGAGGTGTTATGCTGAGCAAACTAAGTCAGGCAGAGAAAGACAGATACCATATATTTCCACGTATAGGAGGATTCAGAGGAACTTAACAGAGGACTATGGAGGAGGAAAAGAAGAAAAATAGTTGGGGAAAGGGAGGGAGGCAAACCATGAGAGACTCTTGAATGCTGAGAACAAACTGAGGGCTGATGGGGGGTGGCGGAGAGAGGAAGGGGGGTGTTGGACATGGATGAGGGCACTTGTTGGGATGAGCACTGGGTGTTATATGGACACCAACTTGACAATAAACTATGAAAGAAAAAAAATGTGTATGATTATCCATATTTTACATATGAGGAAGTGGAGTCATAGAAAGGGTAATCAACTTGCTGAAGATCACACGGCTGGAAAGTAGCAGAGCTGAGATTTGAAGCCAGACAATTCTATATCCAGAGGTCTCTACTCTTAACCACTATACATTCTTCCTTTCTCAGTAAGTGTTTATGGAATGAATGAATGCTAAAAGAACAGATAAATTGGTATTTGAGCAACTATCTATGTTTCTGTAAATGGAAAACTTTTCTCTCTTGTTCCTGTTTTCTCTGTCTCATCAAACACTACATATCTTATAATACTCAGCTCAGTCATCATCTCTTCAGAAAAGCTTCCTTGATCTTCTCCCCTGGGAGTTAGATATCCTACAGCTGAGTCATATCAGTCCACTATGTATACCTCCAAATTTGTACACTTGCCCCACTGTGCTGTAATTATTGGTCAATTTGTCTGTCTTTCCCTTCAGACTGTGAGCTACTTAAGATCAATTACTGGGCCATGTTTATCCATGCCTAAGTAGCTACTTAGTGCTTAACACATTATAAATGGTTCATAAATGTTGGCTGAATGAATAAATGAAAAGCTGAATGAATGAATGACTTTCTTTAGACTAAGTTTTCTCAGTAGTGGTCCTATTAACATGTTGGGCTGGATAATTCTTTGTGGTAGGGGTTGTCTTGTGCACTGTAAGATGTTTAGCAGCAACTCACGTCTCTATCCGTCACATCCACACCCCACATTGTGACACACGTACAGGCATACGCATACACACATGCAATGACTCTAGACATTACCAAATGTCCCCTGAGGGGTCATAATGGGCTGTACTGAGAACCACTGTTTTAAAACATCTTTTTTATAACCACATGAAAGGTGTATGTTAATTCCGTGTTTCCCTTCTTTTCTGTCTTAATTAGAGCTCTATGTTTTAAGGAACAGACAGTAAACTTGAGTTAGATTAGACTAAAAGGTAATGTCTTAAGGAACACCTGTTTTTGGTCTGGCCAATCATACAAGGTATTAGATCAAGATGGACATGGTACAGTGATGTTAACCTACACTCATATCTTATAAATGTTAATGGAGGGATACTTTTATATACTACTAAGTCATGGTATGTATGTACTAGCTAAATTTCCTAGGTCCTCTTTTTTTAACCAGCTAGTATATACCTTTTTTTTGATGATAACATTAAAATGATTCTCTTGCATTTGTTTTGCAACTTCTGCTCTTTCTTGATATTGATATCATCATAGACTTAAATTAAGGGTATGTCTGTTGCTTGTTAGTATCATAATTTTTCCATATGTTCTGAGGTTTGTGAAAGGGAGAATAAATCCCTTGGGAATGGAAATTTTTAGACTGTTGACTCTTAGCATAAACATAAAGGTGTTCTACTTTTATAAGAAGTATGAGTGGCCTGACTGATATAACTGTGTCATCTGTGATCTCCAAAGCCTTCACAGTTCCTAATACAGTGTCAATGTGTAATTGATGTATAATGAATTAAATCTTTCGAACTTTTCAATAATTGGCCAGACCTGGAACCAGTTTAAGACAAACCAGTCTTCCACCTCCTCACTGAGTCAATCCTTTTTAATTTTTAAAAACATATTAAAAGACTTGAGAGAAAGACAAATATCACATAATTTCACTCATATATGGTATTTGAGAAACATAACAGATGAACGTAACTGAAGGGAAGGCAAAATAAGATGAAAACAGGGAGGGAGACAAACCATAATAGAGAAAAACTGATGGTTGTTGCAGGGGAGGTGGTTTGGGGTATAGGCCAAATGGGTGATGGGCATTAAGGAAGGCACTTGTTGAGATGAGTACTCGGTGTTATATGTAAGTCATGAATCATTGAGTTCTATTCCTGAAACCAATACTACATGGTATGTTAACTAACTTGAATTTAAATAAATATATTTTTTAAAAAAGATGAAAGACTCTAAAGGTCTTTTGGATAGTTTCTTTATGCCCTTAAGTCCCAGGGATAGAATGATGAAAGAACCCTGGGCAGGAAAGCAAGAGATCCTTCCTGTTTCTGCTTCAATGTGGACCAATAACTTAGTATATGCTAACTTGTGTGAATAGTTCTATCTCTCTGTGCTTCTGTTTCTTTATTTGTAAAATCAGGGGCTCAGATTGGATCTCCTAAGAACTTTTCCATATTTCACATTCTGTGAATCTATTGCTGAGACACCCCCAACCTTATGTCTAAGCATGCTGAGTGAGAGCATATTATGGGGAGCTCATTGCATTTCAGGTGTTTTCCTCCATATTGAATTAAATCCTCATTTATCTTTGCGTCTGCCTCATACCTCCCACAACTTTATTTTAGGTTGTAAGCTTTGCTGCCAGATTTTTTCTTTCTTTTTTTTCTTTCTATTCTTCTTGACCTAAAGTAGTAAAAGAGTTACTATGACAACAGAGTAATTTTCTTAGATGGCCACATTCAATTTGCCTAAGTAGATATTAGGAGTGCAACATGTTTCATTAGCTCCAATGCCTTTGGGATGTAACACTGAAGAGCTGGGCAGACCAGAGCTTCTGGTTAAGCCCATTGAAACCTGGGTCTATTGACTGTGTAGAGATGACATTTTCTTTATAGGGCCTGTGTCTTAGTTGCTTAGACCTGGAAAGTACCAAAAGTAATTACTAAAGGAAATTGTAAGGAGATCTGCTACTTTAGCTAACAAAAAAAGAAATGGAAGAAAAACTTTAAACACAGTGCTGGATAGCATAAATCAGAAAGTAAATATCCAAGATATTAAAAAATATATTTTGTATCTGTTTGTTTATTTTCCTTTTCTATGAAAGAGGAAAACAGACCTTTATCTAAATTAAAGGTTAGATTCCCAAAGGCAATATATTAAGCAGATGGAAATTATATGCAACTAACATCCAACAGTAAGGAAATAGAATGAATTTTGTTATTTGAGTAAAATGTTAATTCTAATTAATAATCATAAGGGCAATACAAATAAAAATTAATTATTATAATAGTAAAATACATTTTATTCATCAATGAATATATTTTAAATGTTTTCAATATGCCAGATACTGTGTTTATGATAAAAATATGGAATATGTATTATGATTATTATCCCAGTTTTACAGATAAGAGAAATAGAGACTTAGAGAGGTCATTGGCAAGCTGAGTACCAAATTTAGGGTGATCTCACCTCTGTACTTAGCCATACACAGTACTTGCATACTCTGGACATATCTTGCAACTGCCCAGACCATTGAGGATGATGAAGTTAAAAAGTAAAGGTTTTAATGTACCTTCTCCAAAGACTGTGTGAAGTGTGTGTATGTTCGGGGGCACCTGTGTGGCTCAGTCGTTAAGCGTCCGACTTGGGCTCAGGTCATGATCTCATGGTTTGTGGGTTCGAGCCCTGCGTTGGGCTCTGTGCTGACAGCTAGCTCAGAGTCTGGAGTCTGCTTGGGATTCTGTGTCTCCCTCTCTCTCTGACCCTCCTCTGCTCGTGCTGTCTCTCTCTTTCTCTCTCTCTCTCTCTCTCTCTCAGAAATAAATAAAAACATTAAAATTTTTTTTAAAAAAAGCGTGTGTATGGGGCGCCTAGGTGGCTTAGTCAGTTAAGCGTCCAACTTTTGTTTAGGTCATGATCTCGCGGTTCGTGGGTTCGAGCCCCACATCGGGCTCTGGGCTGACTGCCGGCTCAGAGCCTGGAGCCTATTTCAGAGTCTGTGTCTCCCTCTCTCTCTGACCCTCCCCTGCTCACGCTGTCCCTCTCTCTCTCTCTCTCCTAGAAATAAATAAAACATTTTTTAAAAAATAAAAAATAAATAAAAAAGCATGTGTATGTTTGGCTACTAACTTAGAAATGACAAATTAGACACGAAGCAATGTCATAGCTGTATAACAACCCCAGGATGATTGTATGGGACATACTTGAGAATTTCTGGAGGGAGGCTAACCATGTGCCATAAGTTTGTGTTTTTTCCATAATGAAAGAGAACCACGCAGGCCATGAATTGTTAATATTTTAAGATCACCAGGAAATAGAACATATGTACATGTGCACCCTCACATCCACACATAAACACTTTCTATTCAATGCAAAGACTTTACTTAGACACTGAAATGATTACAAGGACCCAGAATGTATTTTTTCCAGACTCAAACTCTGGCTTCTGTACTTCTAGAAAACATTAAATGTAAGAAAGCAGAGCAGAGCCCATTGTTCAGATGGGAGCTTTCCTAACATGATAGGCCAGGGGTGATATCATCTTCTAACTTTGGCTTATCTTTGTATCAAGGTGAGAGACATCATCATGGAGCATGAGAACCTGGAACTGAATCAGGTGGAGCTGTGTCTGTATCCTGGTTTTACCACTTATTAGCTGTAATATCATAGGAGGATGATTTGATTCAAATATTCTCAATTCCCTCAGCAATGAAATAGGGATAATTTCTTACAAGGCAGCAAAAGCAAGGTCTGGTGAGTTGTTGGTAGGGTATGGCAGCATGGAATCTACATAAATGAAGACCTGAAACATTTCTTTGGAGAGACTCTAGGAAAGGGGCCAGATATGCTGACCTTGACTTAGTATATTGGACATTGTGATTGCCTTTGAAGGGTCTGCTCTACCCCTCTCCTATTACATGGTAACTATGCAAATTGGTTTGGCTCTGATTAGCAAAAGCCAATAGTGTACTTTCATTCCCTTTGGCACAGCAATTGTGTCAGGGACCAGCAATAACCACAGGTCTAAGCCAATGAACGCATGCCATTTACCTCGCAAGATTAGTCACGTCAGAACACAGAATTATTTTATATGTGATTAGAGAAAAGATAGGATCCCTCTGTTATTTTGGAAGGTATAATATACAGCTACAGCTGTAAAGGTTGGGGCTGATGCAGACATAAGAGAAGGCATTTAGATACAGCTATGAAATATAGGAAGGAAGAGATACATGAATTTTAAGGAAATAGAGCCAGAGTCCTGATCAAACTATTCCTAAACACCATCCTACTTTTTTTTACTTCAGTGAGACAATAAATTCCTTTTGTTGTTTAAATATGGTTGATTTGTATTTTGAATTTGTTATTACTTTCCACTAAAAGCATGCTAAAATATACACACTGACAATTTTAGTTGTCAGAATGCAGAAATGATTATGAATTTAAAGTGAACCTGAGTCTTGAACTTGTTCCTGGCAAATGTGTCAACCACTCCACTCCCCTTCCCCCACCATGTCTCCATTCTTCCTAACCAACCCCACCCCCAAACTTTGGGCACATCTTTGATATCTAAGCTGAGATAGCTTTGTAATTAGAAGTTAAACGAGAATTTTACTATACTCTGGGGCACATTACGTTCAAGTTGTATTGCTTTAGGGCCCTCTAATGGACATTAACACAAAAGAAGGCACCAGGACCTTTACTTTTTATACCTTTGGCCATAGAAGACAGCGATACATTTATGTGTGGCACATTTCCTTTGCCAAGTTATCTATGGCATCCTGCTACTAAGTTTAAAGAAATAATATGTATGCACAGAATTAAGTGTAGCCAGTATCAAAGCAGGCTTATAGAGTAAAATACATCATGTTTTACTTCTTTTTTATTTGGCCATCTGCTAAAGTATGAGATAGAGGACAGGAGAGTAGGAAGAAAAGCATGAAAATGAATAAATTATTCTAGGAACCAGAGTGGATCAAGAAACTGGTGAGCAGAACAAAATCTTGTGGCTCTGTCTTAAGCTCTTTTTGGTGGCTCTTTAATTTTACATATTTAATTCTCAATTTCTTTATTTTGCACTGGAGTCATATTAGTAAAGGCCCTCCTAACTTATTTAATAAGTAACTTCTACAATTTCAATGGGCTAACAAAATAGAAGTTAGCTATTGTACTCCTGTAATGAGCTTAGACTGTTGATCCTGGTCTGTGCTGCTGATTTTTTTCCATATTGGATTTAAGGATTCAGGCTTTTTCTGTCTCATGTTCTGCTGCTGTCTAAGGTAGGGGTTGGCAAATTATGTCCTGTAGACTCTTCACTGGTTTTTGTAAATAAAGTTTTATTGGAACACAGCTTCAAATGCTTATGTGTTGCTCATGGCTGCTTTTGTACTATGAAGGCAGAATGAAGTAGTTTTAACAGATAATATGACAACAAAGCATAAAATATTTACTATCTATCCCTTTTCAGAGAAGTTTGCCAGCCTTTGCTTTAAGGTCCATTTGTCCTCTGTGTTGAATGAGCAGGAATAAAGACCATGGAGAACTTATAAACACTATTTTGAAGCCTTGGATCAGAGAGGACATTCATTTCTTCTATTTACATTTCATTGGTAAAAACTGGTCACATGGACACAATAGATGTAAACAGTTCTGGGAAATGTAGTCTCTGGCTAAGAAGCCTCTTCCCAGCAATGACTTGACATTATGAAGGGTGGAGCACACATTTTGGTAAACAATGATCTGTCTCTGCTACAAAATATCTAATCATAGCCTTGAAAGGGACCATAGAAGCTATACTTAATTAATTAATTCCTACTCATCAAGTGTATCCCTATGTTTCAGGCAAAATTTGGGGTTCTTAAAAAAGAGAAAGGAATAAGACTTAGTCAAATAAGTGAAACCACCATATACAGATCTCTTTCTCGTTACAGGAAATTCAAATTTAACACTGTCATCTAAATAGTCATGGTGGGAATAATGGACTGATAGCGAAGGGGGAAATGAGTTCTGTCTGGTCCTAAGTCACTGTGTCCTAGATGTCAGCTGTTGGAAAATGAAGTTGTTCACATAGAAGAATTTGAGCAGATACTCAGAATTGGAGTTCAGAACTGGGCATGTAGAGCTAGGCTACACAAACCATGCCAAAGGCTTACCAAGGAACTGTGCCGGCAACTGGTGAAAATACAAGATGCTTCAGCTGGTGAGTTAAGGAGGCAAGGCAGGTTTGCCTATAATGTCTTTATAAGTTAAGTTCAGTGTTTTCCCCTCTATTCTATTCTACTCTTCCTTTCTTTAATTATATTCAATTAAGTGTCTACATTTTGCTTGACAGTGAGGACACTAAGTAAGACATCATCTTTGCCCTTGAGGAACACATGATTTAGTAGAGGAGATAAACACAAAAATAAATTATTTCAATAAAATTTGGTAATTCTCTTGAGGATGCTATGCCCAGGTGCCTAATCCTACATGAGGGAATAGTTTGGAGTGTCAAGAATGACTCCCTAGATGTGATGACACCTGAGTTATGTATTAAGAGGTAGGATTAGGGAGAGGCAAAATATTGAGCAGAGGGAGAAGGCCACCCATGGATATAAAATATCATAAAAACCCCATAGAGGCCTAAAGTAGCATAGTCATTTTGAGGAAATTAAAGTTTCTGAAATTGTTGTAACATAAAGTTCAAGAGGCAAAATATTAGGACTTGGATCTGGGGCAGTAGCAAGGCTTAGACTGTAGAGTCCCATGGAGTCCATGTTGAAGACCCAGGATTCTATTGTCATGATGATGGGGAGACATTGAAGCTTTTCCTCTCTCTATTGCCTTTTTTTTTTTTTTACTACTGAGTTCAGAATAGAGGCTGCTGCCTTGTTATGAAAACTACAGTGTAAGGAAAAACATGAAAGACTACACAAATGAGCCAAGATCAAAAACTCAGAATCCCTTATAAGCCCCTGATCAATAACAGTATCATTAGTTTGGCCATGGCCCAGCCAGGAAGTGGGAGAAACTCAGCTGCAAAGGTATTTTGTTTTCCCTGAGATTATGAAAGATGGGATTATATTTTGAGAATTCTAGCTTCTGCTTCAATATTATATATCCTAATTTTTACTTTCAAACATAGTTTTCCCTGTTGTTCTGGGCCTTGTTCTACTTACAAAGAATTAAAAGGCAACATTTTCTTTGTGGGAGTGGGTGGGAGTATGCCCTGGCATTCTGGATGAGTCATTTCTTATCTGTTTACCTTTAAAAATAATTTTGCTTTTGGTCCAGTCTTGCTGGATGATGAAAGGCACTTTGAGCTTTTAGAGGACAAGGGACTCCTTTCCCTTTTTAGCAACTTCTCTTGTTTATATCAATGCCTTATTTCTATATTTCACTCCTTCTTGCCCCCCTCTTTCCTTTCTCAGCTGTCATTGCCATTTGTTTTAGCAATAAATAAGGAATGAAAGGCAAAACATAACAGCCTGCCATGGTTTCTGACAATGATAAGTCTGTGGGGAACTTTTTCAGAAGCCTCAGAGAAGAGAATCCAGTGGTTTCTCAGCCCACAGTTTTCAGCTGCACTGGGAACAATGGCTCTTCTGCCTACCTCCAAAGGACAAGATGAGACATGGGTCTTGTTTTTTCTTTCTCTTCCAAACTTCAAACTTGAACAAACAATCTTTATTTAACCCATATGGAAAACTTGCAAACACAAACACATTCCTCCTCTCCTATTAGTGCTGGGATGAAAGGCAAACTTCAAATTAGTTAATGTTCATGTAGTTAAGTGGTTCCCTATTGACTTGGAATATGTAGGTGGGGGAGTGTACTTGGAGAGGGGCTTTTGCTGTTGGGCCAACAGCAGAATGAAAGCCAAAATCACTCAGATTGCAAGAGAAAGCTTAGGGGGAAAAAAGCACAAAGAGCTTCACCCTATTATATGTTGGATTTCCCACTTCACATGGCATATCTGGGTGGCACTGTGAAAAATGGAGGCAGACTTTTTGGGAGGGACCATCCTGTTCCTTGTCATGGTCCATGAATATTTATGGAACAGCCCTTTATAGGGGTGCTTGGCGTCACCACACAGTTTATTGTTTGGCAGATTGAAAACTAGTTCCAAGCTTACCCTTGTTTCTCTGAGAAGAATGTCTGGGCTTCTAGCAATGAGGTGGCCGCATCATTCCTGTTGGAAGACATGGCCTTCTTGTTCCATGACAGGAATGTCTATGCATACAATTTGAGAAGCAAACAAATTAGGGACTGAACAGTCCTTACAGCACAATCTTGGGAAGTGTCAACTGGTTTGCTGAAGTTTAGCAATTTCATTCCCATACCTATAGTGAAATATTTGAGGAAGATTCAGGATGACATTATCCTGGTGAATAAGAAAAGCTTCCCCACCCCTAAAAAAATAAAAAAAAAGAAAAATGGAGGAGGAGGAGAAGAAAGAGAAGGAGACGGAAGGAGAAGGAGAAGAAAAAGGAGACTCAAATATTTTTAACAAGTTGAAAATTGGTTTAGAGGTCATAAATTGGAAGAGTCTTTAATTTAGTGCAATATCCAGCAGTCAAGAGAATTCGATTTAATCCCAGAAGAGCTTTCTTTAATGAATCATCACATTCACCCTGAAATATCACTGTTACATCATAGATATTATAAAGGTTTTAACTATGGTTGTATAGAGTGTCCATGGATGGATATCAGGGAGGTACATAACTGGGTGTTTAAACTTGCTAAAATTCTAGGCAAATATCACATGTGTGTCTTTGTGTATATGGGTGTGCATGTGTGTGAATGTGTGTGTTTGCACTTTTCGCAGAGAGAAGATTCATTGCTTTCATCAAATTTCAAAGGGATTTGTTGGACTTACATATTAACAACCAATGTTAGAGTGTTGAAGTAGCAAAAGACTTCAGACATATCTGGCCCAGATATGTGCTTTTCAATGTGCTTTGCTGTGCTCAAATTTTCATGTTCATTTCATGAGATTCACCTGAGATGCTTGTTTAAAGATTCCTGAGCCCCACCTCTGCTTATACAGTCTAATTTAATTGATCATGGGGGTGGGGCCCACAGTTCTGCCTTATTTTTTTTCTATTCAGAATTTATTGGATGCTTTTTATTTGTTTGTTTTTAATTTATTTTTAATTGCAGTATACTTGATGCACAATGTTACATTTGTTTCAGGCGTAAAACATAGTGATTCTACAAGTTTATACATTGGGCTATGCTCACCACAAGTGTAGCTAGCATCTGTCATCATACAGCACTATTATAATACCATTGTAGAGTTCTTCTTATTTAAAAAAAAATAACAGTATAGTGAACATACAGTGTTATATTAGTTTCAGGTGTACAATGTAGTGATTCAACAACTCCGTATATTCCTCAGTGCTCGTCAAGATAATTGTACTATTAATCCTCTTCAACTATTTCACCCATCCCCCACCTGCCTCCCCTCTTTAAAGTTCTGCTCTTAATAAGAATTGTGGGGATGGTGAGCTGAAAGCATAGTCCAAAGATTATACTCTGAATGCCATGTGAATTTAAGAGATATGGGGAAGTGTGATGGTCAAGTGTACAGAACTGGTAGAAATCACTTTCCCTTCAAACCAGAGCAGTTCTATCTTTTTCTGCTTTGTATATTGAGCTTCCACATAAGATTTCATTTGAACAAAGACTAAAAAATAACATGGAAGTTACCAACATAATACAGCACCCTCATACTGCAGAAGAGAGAACAAAGACCCAGAGAGATAAAGACCTGGTAATGCCAAGGTCACAATAGCTGTTAGTGACAGGATTGAAACAAAAACCTAAACTCCCCTATTTCCTTGTCCAGGCCTTTCCATCATGGCTGATTCTCCTTAAAGCCACAAATTGGAGTTAAAACACCAAATAGCTTTTAGCATACTATCTAGAAAGGAATACAAGGAGTAGTTAAGCTTTCTCATCTAGCCAGATAAGGAAGTCTTCCTACTTTGGAGTGTTTAAATTAGGAGAGACTTGGGTGATCAGAAGGTCTGAGTGAAGGCCTTGGGAGACCAAGGGTAGTTATAAAGGCACATGGAGCACATGTGATTGAAAATATCTTCATATTGTCTCCTGTTAGACTTACCACCCAAGATACTTTGCCTCGATAATGGTCCCAAGAAAGTAATTTAGTGTTAGACCACCCATGAGTTCTTTTATTCATCCCTATATATGAGTCTTTTCTTTGAGTATTTATCTGGTAGTTAATGGCTTCAATGTGATTCTTTCAACTTGATGTTAAGATTTTCAACATGGTATAAAATTTCAATTCAGTTTGATATTGGGGAGGAGTAACACTTAGCATTCTTCACGGAGTTTAGACTTGTATTCATTTAGGAAGGTGAACTTCAGAATTTTCAGAGCTCAGTCCAGGTAAATTTGGGTGGTAATATCAATTAGCCAGGCTAACAGGAGTTGTAAAACCAGTCTGAAAATGTTTTCCAATCTCTCTCATGATTTCTGATTTTGCCACCTTCTGACTTATAAAAACAGTATATTTTCTTTGTTCTCAGTTTCCGTTTTGGGTTCTGGCCAGTATTGAGAACTAGGAATTTCAAGGCTGATTTACAAAACTATCAAAAGCCCCCCCTTTTTTTTTAATGTCAGACACTACTAATATGGAACATGCAGTGAAGGACTGTTTATCTGGGATGCAAATAATCAACCCCATAAAATAAAACCAGAATTATATTTTATTCAGTTTTGTGCAATGACGATTGACATTTAGAATCCTGATCTGAGGCTCTACAGATTCTTGATATACCTAACTCATCAAAGGAAGATTCCACTATAATCAGTCACTCTTCAGAGCCAGGGACATCTTACCATATTTTATTGTATCATGGAGGTCTCAGCATGGAAGTCTTAGCATAAACATGCCCAGCCAATTGTGACATGTCGGAGCCTGTCCCAATGCCTGGGGTAATGGAGCCATTGGTGCTCTAGTTGGGAAAAGGAAAACCCAAACAGTACTGTATCAGATGCAAAAGAATTTCACCCTGATGGGAGAGGCTTGGTTGTACAGAAGACTGTTGGCTTTATCTTGGAGCAGCCATATGAAGTTAGTCCCTTCTGGAACACTGTCAGAGGTTTAGGAAGATAGGGCAATGTACAGGATATTTGATGTTTGTGGTCCAGATTTACTCTCTACCCTTTCCACCCTTCCCTGAAACCCAGCGGTGATATTAGGCTCTTTTATCCTCTGGATTCTGGTTGGGTTGGTTGGATCATTAGTAAGGGACAGAGTAGAGTGAGGTCATCATATTGGTATTATCATTCAAGTTCCCTTAACATCTTCAGGCTGGGTGTTTCTCTCAAGTGAAGGTCATAGCTCTGTCAGTTGTTCTCTCCTCTCCTCTCACTGTCTCTCCAGGTTCCCTCCATGGCTCTCTCATTTTGTCCCTTCAGGCCTGGGAATAGTGATGGTGATCCTCTGTCAGTTGCTTTAGGGTAGTGCATTATTCCATGTGGTTTCTCTATGTGCTCTCTGCTCTCTACAACTTGGGCAAGAATCATTTTATTAAAATTGCTTTTATTTTCCCAGTTTAAGTATGTCATCTCTTTTCTGATGGTACCCTGATGGACAGGTGTGTAATAATGAATCAGTAAAATAAATGTTGTATCACTAATAGTTTGATCACTGAGCATCCAGAGCAAGGAAGTTCTGGGTCTTAATATGGGCAGGAGGAAGCATTATTTCTTGAGATGTGTAGACTTTGGAATTGACATTAATACATAATTTTTCTGGAGCCAGCCAGAGAAATTTAGTAAATGTGTAGAATACTGTCACTGTCAGTCTAGCTCTGGTCTCTTTGGATAAACTGGTTTGCTCAAATAAAATAATTCTAGAGATAAATGTAGGTACCTCAGACAAAAGTACTGTTTTCAGAACTCATTTAGGCCATCTTCCACTTGCCTGCTTCACTCAAGCCTGATTTTTCAAGTTCTTCAGCTTCCTCAATTTATTATGATTTGTCATTTCAGTGTAGTTTTTATTGCTAGTTTATCTTTTGATTAAAGATTGTTTGGAATGATGACCTTGGAATCTTTTTGGACACAATAAGAGCTATTTATAGTTTATGTTTGAATTCTTGCTATGGCCAAGTATTTTCATAAATCCTTTTTTTTTTTCTTGAGAGAGAGAGAGAGAGTGGGCACAAGTGAGCAAGGGAGAGGAAAGAGAGAGAGAAAGAGAGAGAGAGAGAGAGAACCAAGCTCACTCAAAGCTGGACCCATGCTGACCTGAAGTGTGCTCACCTGATGTGAGGCTTGAAGTAACCTAAACTGGGACTTGAACTCACGAACTGTGATATCATGACCTGAACTGAAAGTCAGATGTTTAACTGACTGAACCACCCAGGTACCCTTGATAAACGCTTTATATGCTTGATCACGTTTAATTCACACTATGACATTATAATGTATGTATTATTGTTATCCCCATTTTACAGTGAGGAAGCTAAGGCTTGAATGGTCACATGACTAATAAGTGGCAGAGTTAGAAGTTAAACGCAGGTCAGTCCATGCTGGTAAACTCTATATGATATTTACCATTAGGCTCTCTACAGTGTTATTATAGGAAGTAATGGCAAAAAAACACAAACAAACATAAAAACAAGCCCTACGTTTTTGACTGGTTGACTTTTTTCCTAAGATGGTGCATTCAAAGACTCCTCTACAACCCCAGCATACTGAAAGTAATCAGAAATGTGGAAAAGTAGATAAAGGTGATAGTTTGGAGGTCACATTAGGATTTCCCTTGCTTTGAGCCAGTGAGAGGAATGGTTTGTGATGAAATCCTATATTTTTAGCAGATAAATATTGAGCCATTAATTCATTCATTTCTTTAACACACTTAAAAAACTTTCATTTTTAAAAGCTTTTATTTTATGATACAAGAGATAAAGAGATGAAAATTGGAAATAAATAAATATGGGAATAGATAAGTAGAACCTAATTCCTACAGATTTAAAGACCTCTTTTCGCTTCAGACATTACAACTCCATGCAAACTCTTTGAAAGTAGGTATTCCTGTAAAGTATAAGGACAATACTGTTATTTAGAGTGAAGTCTGGACTCAGTATATGTACATGAGTAGTGTATTAGGGGTCTCTGGAAAAACACAACATATACCTATATCTATTCAATATCTGTATATCTAGTCTATATATCCATATCCATATCCATATTTAGAGGGAAATTTAAGTAATTGGCTCACATGATTATGAAGGTTGGTCAGTCCCAAATATACAGGCTGGTCTGGCAGGCTGGAGACCGAAAGAAAAGGCAAAGAGTTCAAGTCCTAAGGCTGTCTGCTGCAAATTCCCTCTTTCTCAGGAGTAGTCAGTCTTTGGTTTTATTTAGGTCTTCACCTGATTGGATTAATCCCACCCATATTAGAGACAGCATTCTACCCATCATAATGTCCATCAATTTAAATGTTAATTTTATCCAAAAACACCATCATGGAACTATCCAGAATCATGTTTGATCACATATCTAGGTACTGTGGCTGAACCAAGTTAACACACAAAATTAACTGTCACAGGTAGTCAGAAGGTGCTTCAGGAGCCAATACAATTAGTAAAAGCTGGACTCTGAGGACTGCATAACCCCTTTTCTCCTCACCATAGGGAGAAGAGCAGAGCCAGCTAAAGCACTCTAATTAAACAGGGTAAGCATGAGATAATGAATTCAGGAGAGAACACCATTGACTACTGCCTTGAATTCTGATTTTTCCTTGCTTGCATCTCATCTTCACCCTCCATCATTAGAATATTTCTCTGTTTTGGTAAGTTAGCCAGTTATTATCTCTTGTTGACCAATGCCTGTATCTGTGTTTGGCAAAAAATAACGTCTTGTCGTAAAGACCTGCTAGGCCATATCCAAATCAAGGGTCATATACATCATTTATTCACTCATCCATTTGTACATTCTTTTACTTATCTATTTAACAAATATTATTAAGAAAATATTAAGTGCCAAAATTTTTTCTAGGTTTTGGGAACCAAACAAACACTGAACAAAGTGGATGTAGTTCTGGTCTTTATGGAGCATACTGCCTCTGAGGTAAGATGGACAATAAACCAATAGTTGCTCAAATAATTCTCTTATTATAGATGTAATAAATAGCATGAAGAAAAAGTACAGGGATCAATGACAGGATAAAACAAGAATGAGTAAAATTAGCAGGCACAGAACTAATAATAAAACCTCTTTCTTTGTATCTCAATCTAGCTTATACAATCCCATATAAATGCTCTATCATCTGTTTGCTAATGGCTGGAAACACATGAGCATGGTGACTCTTGAAGCTATGTGTTGAAAACAGAAAAACCACACATTGAAAGCAGCTTGAATTTCTGAAACTCTGCATTGAAGGCTACCCACCAAATGCGAGAATTGGACTGTTATGTGTAAGAAGTGAATTTATGTTTGTTTTATCCACAGTAATGTTGGTATTTGTTTATTCTGAAGCTAGAATTACTGTAACTAATATGGAAACAAATTCTGAAACTTGAAATGCAGTACAATCTATGACAAATATTTAAAGTAAGTGACAGTGACCTCTCAGAAATGTGTTAGAAAACTTTAGGATTGGAAAAATGGAGGCCTATGCTATAACTCTGAACAAATATTTGGTAAATGTATTAGTTGTGATAACTTGAAGGCAGAAGATGGACCTAATAAACCTTTAGTCTCAGTTCTCAACTTGGAGTGATTTTGCACCCCAGGTGACATTTGGCAATATCTAGAGACATTTTTGTCTGTCACAACTGGACATGAGGATGATGTTACAGTTGTGTAATGGGTAGAAGCCAGGGGATGCTACTAAACTTCTAATGTGTAGGATAAATCACTGCAATAAAATAATTACCTGGTGTAAAATGTCAATAATGCTGAAGTTGAGAAATTCTCTTCTAGGGTAGGTAGTCAGAAAGATTCAGAATGATCATGTAAATTGACTCTCACTTCCATTTGTCACTAAGATGTTACTAGAAAAATAAAGATAAATCCAGAAATAACTGTATTGTTTTCATACAGTAAGGGAATATAAAAAATCTCAAATTATAGATCCTCTAAAAAATCCCATTTCAAGACCCCAAACCATTACAGATGAGATATAAAGATGTTTTGAATGATAGTGGCTAATTTACATGTAATCTTGGAGTAACGATCAGATTACTGGTATGTGACCTTCCCACCCAAGTCTTTGATTTCAGCTGGCCTCAAGATATCTGCTATTAATTTGAGACAGATTGTTCTGGGAACCAGGAAGCAAAAACCTAATAATTGAGAACTTTGTTTAAGAAAGAACATTGGACATGGTTACTGGAACATGGAACTGATTGGAAACTAGATTACAAAAGAAATTTTCTTTGGTAAAGCAGTTAGTGTTACTATAATGAGTAGTTATTATGAGGGGCTCAAGAAAGTGTCTTTGTGGAAATAACATTTTAATGGGTCCTTAAAGATAAAAGGGAACAATCAACAAGTCAAAATTATACACTGTATACTCCCTGATGCCAGTAACTGAATGAGAGCCAGAGAAAATGAGATACAGTAAATTAAAGGGGAATAATGATAAATGAGGCTGTTAGGTAGGGTAAGAACATAAAGGGCTTAGAGGCTATGGTGGGTATTTTGGAAGCTTGTGAATTTCTAGGAATTTGTCAATTTCATCAAGGTTATCTAATTTTCTTGCCATAAAGTTGCTCAGAGCATTTCCTTCTAATCCCTTTACTTTTTTGTTTTAGCAGTTTGAATGTGTCATCCCATTGCCTACTGGCTTTCATAGCTTCAATGAAGTGTTAGCTGTTAATCTCATTAAGACTCCCTGATGATGAGTCAGTTTTCCTATTTTCAAGATTCTTTGTCTTTGACACAGATACACTCAGAGGAAAAACAAAAACAACAACAAAAACAAAAACTAAAAACATGTGAAGACACAGGGAGAAGATGGTCACCTACAAGCCAAGCAGAAGGGTTAAGAAGAAACAAATTCTGCTGACACCTTAAACTTGGACTTATATTCTTCAGAACTGTGAAAAAATAAAATTTCTGTTTAAGCCTCCCAGTCTATATTATTTGTTACAAGAGCCTAAGCAAACTAATATAAGCCTTGACACAGTCTTCATGTAATTTTATTCTCCTTTCCAGGTCATGATTTTCTTCTCTGTTAGATGCTCTAACTGTAAGTGATGAAAACTAAATTTGTGTGTAATTGTTAGAGAACAGCAAAGAAAATAAAAACCCTCATTCTTGCTTAATTGATCTGCCCATTTTTAGGAAGTATCTACTTTTATACGTAGGTTAAGCAGATTCAGACTTTCTTTATAAAATGCAATTCTTTTCTCCTCTTTTTTAAAAAATAAGTATCTAATCTTCTGAGGATTTATTTTAATTTTGTTGAATGATTTTTAACCATATTTTCCAAATAATCTTTCACCCAGAATATTTCTGATGGTCATGAGAGTAGCAGAGAACTTATTTTGCTACCCTGGTTGGGAAACAAATTTAGTTAGTTTACACAGTTTGTTGTATTGATTTGAACCATTTATGTTTTGTTTTGTTTTGTTTTCTGAAAGGACACATTGGGAAGAGAAAGTGGGATGAGAATTTAAGCTCCATCTAGCTCTGCTACTAACTAGCCATGTTATCTTGAGTTAACTAATTGTATTTTCTGAGTCTAATAACTATCTTGTAATATGGCATTAGCCTCCTGGTTGCCTCACCTGGTCATTTATTCATTGTCATTGTCATTAAGTAAACAAATAGGCATTAAGGAACTCCTGCATGCCAGACACTGTGTTAGATATTGGTGACTCAATGGAGAGCAAAGCTAGCCACAATCTTTTTTTGAGGAGCTTACATTTTAGTGGGAGAATAAATACTTATTAAAGAAATACACAAATAAATATAAAATTGCAATGTTTCGAACTGTGAGGAAAGAGGCTTTGAAAGCTTATCATGGAACTTAGGGGAGTAGGAGAAAGGTATTTTATGTAATCAAAGTGTTTGAAGGTCTCCCCAAGGAAGTGATAATTGGGCTCACATCTGAAAAAGGGAGTAGGTGCCAACTAGGTCATTGGGAGGATAAAAACAGGCAATGGATATGGATGCGATATTATCTTTTTACTATCATTACTGTTATTTAATAAATAGAGACCTAGTCAGCTTTTTTTCGCCTAGTCAGTGAACTTACAATGTGTCTTATGATAACTTCTTGTCTACGATAAATCCTTCCAAACTTAAAGTTGATATACCTATAAAATTTCATATTCTCTCTTTTTTTTAATATTTATTTTATTTATTTCTAGGAGAGAGAGAGAGAGAGAGAGAGAGAGAGAGAGAGAGACAGCGTGAACAGGGGAGGGTCAGAGACAGAGGGAAATACAGACTCCGAAATAGGCTCCAGGCTCTGAGCTGGCAGTCAGCACAGAGCCCGACGCGGGGCTTGAACCCACGAACCGCGAGATCATAACCGAAGTGAAAGTCGGATGCTTAACCGACTAAGCCACCCAGGCGCCCCTAAAATTTCATATTCTCAAAGTAATTACCACATTCATGAGAAGAGCTATCAAAAAATCATCTTAGTGTAAATCATGGCCCTTTTACATTTTTCTTAATCTTGTTGCTATTTCCCATTCTCTACCTATGTTAAATAATTACTTTTATTTCTCATATTAAACTTGAATTAAGCAATTTTTTCTGTTTCTTATCTCATGCATTGGAAAGAGAGTTAATTCTCTTCAGCTTAATCCTACCCCAGTTTAAAGCCTTTGTTATAATGCACATTATTTTTGAAGACTTCTGACCAGTAAACTTCATACTTCAAAAATGGACCGTCTAAGCATAATGGGCACCATTTAACAACAAACCATCTTATTCCCTAATACCAGGCAACTAGATAAGGACTATCCAAACATAATAAAATATCTTTTTCCCCCAAGGGAGGACTTAAATGGATACTCACCTATTTCTGTTCCTTTCTTATAACATTGTTGCCTTCCCATCTGAGTTGAGACCAAGTCCCCAAGATGGTTTAAGCTCTTCTAACTGAGAACAAACTGAACTCAGATGTGAATCAGGGAAGGTGGGCCAACTTTGCTTTCAGTCTTGGCATTAGCAAAGGGCCAATTTCTTCAAAGCTTTACAGTATCTGACAACTTTGGGTCAATGCTATAAAGATCAAGCTTATAACTGTTCATTTAGCAATCTCTGATAATTACTTTGCCATTAATTTTCCAAGTGGGCAAAAAAACTTTATTTCATTTTTTCTTCTTTTTGTGAAGTACTTCTGGTATGTGTTTGTAATACACATATGTAAAATAGCTAGATTTTTAGATCATTCTAAGCTGACTTAACAGAACTTTTTTTTTTAATTTTTTAAATGTTTTATTTATTTCTAGGAGAGAGAGAGACAGCGTGAACAGGGGAGGATCAGAGAGAGAGGGAGATACAGACTCTGAAACAGTCTCCAGGCTCTGAGCTGGCAGTCAGCACAGAGCCCGAGGCGGGGCTCGAACCCACGAACCGCGAGATCATGACCTAAGTGAAAGTCGGACGCTTAACCGACTAAGCCACCCAGGTGCCCCTAACTTAACAGAACTTTTAAGACTGAGAAGAAATTGATACTTTCTTTGTTGAGCAATTCTGAAAGAGAGATCATTTAATGGGTCTTTTTACTGGTCTAATTTTGAAAGGTGTGCATAACAATTCCACTGTAGACAAACAAAAATGGATGAAGCCAATGTTTGGCATGGTAACATATCTGAAATGAGGTGGGATTCCTAACTTCATATCTAGTGTCTTAAATTGAGCAGTTACTAGAGTCTAACTGGTGGATTCATAATGCTGGAATGTTTGGAAAAGATGGAGACATAGGTGAAAGTCTACTTGCACTGAGGAGAGAGGGAGACTTTAAGATCAATAAACAGCACTTAGTTGAAACCACTAATGAGCTACACAACATGTCTCAGAAATCACAAGTTTATTTTGCTTTTGTGAGAAGTTGGAATAACTTGTGGCTGAGGCTGTCAACACACTAGACCACAGTCTTGTGGCGGCCTCTGTTTTTTCTAGTGCCTGAGAAGTGTAAAGTTCTAAGACAAGGGCAGGAGCCCTTTCATCTGAAGCATGCAGCTCATCAGCTCCACGATGGAAAACAACTTAAGACATACCATCTTAAAGCACCAAGGATGTAATGTTATAAAAGCCAAGTCCTTGATATTCTTCCACACTTTGAACACTCCCACATTTTAAAGAAAAATATACCGTCTTGCAAAGCTAGGACTCTGAAAATATGGAACACAGACTTTCACCCTGAGCCCTTATTTTTTTTTCTTTCCTTCTTTGTGAATTAACAAATGCATGAGAAAATTTTGTTGTGAGGGGTGGGGAGTGAGGAGGTAGGAGGAGAGAAAATAAAATGGAATTTAAAAATGTACTTTTATTCTTCTGTTTGGCATTTAGTGAAGACTTAAGTAGTCCTGGGGGTGTATTTCATTTCTCTGACTCTTAAGATTTCTCTTCATATCACCATAATTCTTAGCTCTATACTTGGAACAATATGAGTGCCCTCTGGTGGACAAAATGTCATTTTAAAGTTTTCCGTATATGGACTGAACATGGGTAAGTATGGAGAAAATAAGTCTTATGTTTCAAATGTCCTCATTGAACTTCTGAAATCCCTGGGCAATTAGTTCCTGATGTTCTGGGGTGGTGACAGCTATGAAAACAGTTCCATAAAATAAGGGGATAAAAGGCAAGCTGGGGTGACCCCCCAGGTCCTATTTGCCACTGAAATAGTGTCTTGGAACAAAACATAATTTGGAACTTGAACAGGGAACTCAAATGTCTAAGGGAAGGCTAATAGCTTTACTTCTCGACCATCAATGCCAAGATCATAAATGCTCTCATTAAGAATGAGACCCTAATGAAACAACTTGGGCACAGGCAAAGCCTCTTAAAGACCTCTAACTGTTGGCATATAGTAGTAAAAAGTCTTTAAGAAAGAAGGGAATATCTTGAAAAAAAGAAAGGAGGAAAGGAAGGAAGTAGGGAGAAAGGGAGGGAGGACTAGAGAGAGAGGAAGGAAGGAAGGAAGGAAGGAAGGAAGGAGGAAGGAAGGGAACCACACAGGTTGTGTAACCCTTTCACATACCCAACTAACGCGAAGGACCAAGCCAATGTAGGCCTTTAAGGGCTCATAAAGCATGTTTTCTCATTGTTTATTCAGATATTCTTTGCTTTCTCTGTTGGGTAATGACACATTAAAGACTGAAGGTAGACTATTATAGTTTGTTCTTTTTTAGTCTTTCTCAATTTTTGACTTACTACTAGGATAGCAATCTGATTTAAGATTCACCAAATTGACAAAGCCCTAGAATTATGGGCAGTGATATGCAAAGCAATGTTTAATAATTGTCCAGAAAATAAAACCCTGTTTTGTAACATTTGCCAATTTCCATGGTGTAAATAATTTCACCATGATTGATTTCAAGCTACCAGAACAATATCAGTGAATATGTAATTGGAAAGAGATGCACAAAGTTAACTGTCACAAATTGGTACATGGCAGCTCCAGCCTGCCACTACATAGGGGACTTTCAATTATTTTTTCCTGCAACTTTCATATTTGAACCCTGAAGATATATTATTTTTGTAATAAGAAAAGGAACACTCAAATATAAGTTATTTGAAAAACCGACCACTACTGAAGAAATTATTGGTAATAAAAAATGTCTTCCCAAATGACATATATCCCACAATATTTAATACTCGTTACAATGTTTCCAAGCTCATGATATCACTGGAAACTTGTAAAAATTCTGTAAAGTAAATATAATAGGTGCACATACTACCACTTGAGAAGGGAGGAATATGAAGACGAAGGGGGTTGCAGTAATATATAGGACTGGTCCTAAAATTCTAGTTTTCTAGTATTAATTCAGTTATTTCCCTGTTTTATGCAGATATTAAAAAGAAAATTTACAACTGGAATTGGTGAATTCTAACTGCTCTCACAGTTTTCTCTCAACAATGACGTTTACTCCACTCCCTGCTTTGGAGGAAAAGGATTATCTACAGCTATCTCTTTAAGAGACTTCTGACTTCTGACAAAACAATAGATAGTGCTATGCTGCCAGTGTTGGACTCTGAAATGATTACAAAAACCACTAACCCTCTCTAGCTCCTGCAGATCTGGTAAGTGAAAGTAGAGTCTGATTATATTTCCCACCCCATCTTTCCCTTTGTTTAATTCTTTTGTTGGTTCAATGTTGATAGAGTTCTCCGTAGTTGATTTCTGTATATAATCCTCATATATTCTTGGGCTTTAGGAACTTAAGTGCCTAGTTTCAGTATCTCCATGGCGACTCCAAAACATTGTGCCACGGGAAAATTAGTAGTTTAGGATGGTGGAAATAGGACAGATCTGGGAATCAAGAATACCTTTTTCTGAATACTGCTCCAGATACTTACTGTGTGACATTCAGCAAGTCACTCAGTCTCTCTGATTCTGAAAATAATAATGCCTACCTTATAGGAAAGTTGAGAAAAATAAATAAGATGTCATTTATTAAGTGCTTATCAAAATACCTGGCAAATTGTGAACATTTACAAATGGTAAAAGTAGTAGCAGTAATAATAATGACAATAATAACAATATCAATATATATGTATATATACATGTAATTGGCAATAGTAACAATAAAAATAAAATAGTAATAAGAACATATAATAATACTGTTTATTATATATGTATATAATTGTGATTATTATTATTATTACTAAAATGCTTAATTGAACATCTGACATTTTTATAATAGGTATTCAATTAAGATTAGTTTTTAGGTAAGTAGTCAATCAAATAGCAAATAGTAAAAGATAGAGAATGACCTATATCTCCTTAAACCTGAAACACAAATTCTATCAGGAGCCATCTAAATGCTTTTATATTTTGTCTCTATGTATTAGTATTCATTCAGCCATTTTCTTGGCTATTTTTATTGCCCTTTTACTGATAAGAAAAATCTAAGTTGAGATGAATGCAACACTGCCTCCATTCAGGAGATGAGGCTTAAAAAAATAATTTACTGGGGTGCCTAGGTGGCTCAGATGGTTAAGTGTTGGACTCTTGGTTTTGTCTCAGGTCGTGATCTCACTGTCTGTGAGACTAGTGCTGCATCTGATGCAGAAAGTGGAACCTACTTGGAATTCTCTCCTTCCCTCTCTCTCTACTCCTCCCCTGCTTATGCACTCTCTCTCTCTCAAAATAAATAAACTTAAAAATTAATTTACTATTTGTCAAGCCCATGATAATTGTTGCATATCTATCAATCAATCAATCTATCTATCTATCCCCTATCTTCTATCTTCATCATCATTATTGCCTATCTAGCCTATCCATGCATCTGTTGGCTAAAACCCTCTCCATGCTAACTGTACTCTTAGAGATTTATATTGTTGGTTTACCGATGAACTAAAACTAACTTATTAAAACCCTTAATTCTATAGGATTGCCTTTTGTTTCCTACTTACGTGAGATCAGTCACTAATCTTGGTCAGAAAGTGTTATTTTAGAAATGAATACCAAGAAAGCAAAGCAAGAATGCATTTCTATCCCATAATTGTATCAGGGATTATGGTTTTCCTTGAATTTGGAAATTTTGGCTGAATTCAATAATTTCTCTATATTTTTTTTAAAGTATGATTTTTTCCAACTATGAAAAAATTCAAACTTATTATAGAGAGTGTGAAGACATCAGAAAACCTAAAGCAAAGTGGTACAAATCACTCATAATTCTCTTATCCAGAGAAAACAACTCTCCATAATTTTTTTGATTCATCTATATGGGTGCTCTGAGTTTACATCTGTGTCTATGGGTATACATATGTCTAAAAAAATAAAACTTGTGTTTACGGGTTTTGTTTTAATCTAATAATACATAAAGATAATTTCATTGTGTCACTCAATATTATTCTGTGACCTCATTCTTAATGATTATATACCAGTGTATTATGGAGGGAAACCATGATTTATTTGAATAAATGACTAGTGTAGAACATTTAAAGTATTTCCATTTTTTGCTATTTAAAAGTGCTGAGATTTATATCCTTGTTCTTGATTATGAGCTGGTACTTGGTTTTAAACTGATGACTTAGTTTATAGGTATATAAAGGACTTACCCCAATCCTCTGATGCCTTCTTTTAGGCACAATATTTAGGGCTTCCAACTATGGTACTGCTGAATTTGGTGATATTAAAAGTTGTCTGGCATCCCCTTTCCTAAGGAGTCAATAGCAAAAAATAAAAATAAAAAAATAAAGTAAAAGTGTTGTTTTGAGAGCCAGCTCCTTTGTTGTAGCCAGAGGCTATATTACAAGGAGGAACAAGAAACACCATAGAAGGGCGTTTGTTTAATTTCTTGATGATGGTTTTTCTCCCAGCATTCTTGGAAAAATCCATTTCTTTTCCTGCCTAAGTGGCAGGGTTTCCTATAAGGAAAAGAACTGCTCATGTAGATGAGAAGGATGTAGTCAAGGCAGCCATAGCAGGTGCCACCAGCACAAAGCGGGTGGTAAGAGCATATGTGAGCTCAGTGTTAGAAAGAGCCTCGGCAATGAGTCAGAAGACTTTAATAAAGCCAGACTTCAAGGCACAAGAGCCAGCTGTGCAACGTGGCAGCCCTTGAGGCAGCACTAAAATCCTGAAATAGTCATTCCTGGATTATCGACTCTTCAGGGATTGGTGGTCAAAAGCTAAACATATATTAATATATGTTTATAATTATTTATACTTAACACGACTTCTCAGATGTATTTGTTTAAATGTGTTATAGTAAGCACTCAACAAATAGTATTTTAAAAGTAATTCATTTTTCTAAAGATTATAGAATATATAATGATGTATACAAGAAAATATTTCAATTAAATCAATATTATATGTGTGTCTGTGAATGTATGTAAGTAGATACATAAACAATTTAACTCTTAATTTTCCAAATAAATAAATAGCCAAAGAAATAAGTAGTGAATTAGTCAGGGTCTAATGAAGAGAGACAGAAACAGTAATTTTAACAGAGAAAGTTTAAGATAAAGAATTATCAGCTGTACCTGGAGGTTGAAATAAGAAGGTATTGAGTAGTAAGAAATAAAAATAGCTTCCAAAGAACATAAGAATGATATATATAAAGAGCATTCATTACTTCTAGGGCTGAGAGAGTACCTAAGGAAGATACTTCCTTCTTTCCCCCCAGGAATGAGGTCCAGACCTGTGGAGAGGGCATAGCTGCAGCTCTCTGGATTGTAGAGAAGTCACTGGTGCTGGCAATATGCCCTTTGGAAGCTGCCTGAAATCTGTCCTTTAGAGTGCCCAGGAAAGCTGTACATGGGACCATGTCTCACCAGACACAGCTTAAAAAGCATGCAAGGGGAAGCTACTGGCCAGGGGGTCCTTCTAGTTGCCATGCCCTGGAGAAACTATATGCTGCAGGACTTTGGTGCTAAAGAATCTGCCTACCCTATAGGAGTTGAGCACTGAGGAAGCCATGTGGCCTTCAGGAGTCAGCTGAGAGAACACAGGAGAACCAGACAGCAAAACCCTTCCTCCTATAATGTCCCTCCAACACCCTCTGCTGACAAAGCTCAAAAATATGCCAGTTGGCATTGCAGAAAATATGTTCAATGGGCCCAGATACATTTTTTTTTGCATAGCAGCCCATGAAGAATGAATTTATAATTGAGAGACAATATACTGATACATGAACAATCAGCTCTCATATACACATTGCCTACATAATAAAAGTATGCCAGGTATCAAATTCTAAGACATTTTATCAAGTGTCCTCATAAAAAACCCTCAAAGGAGACATTGAATATGTAAAATACGATATAAATGGCAACGTCCTCAACAAAACTCATGTAGAAAAGAGAAATGTATTGTGATATATATATATATATATATCTTACATCAATGCATTGTAATATATATATATCACATATACAATATGTATTTACATACACATATAAAAAATATATATTTTTTATATCAATTTATCCACAGTAGAATTATTCAAGTCAAGTCTTATTCATATAATGTTTCAACTAGAGAATCAATCTGTTATTGTCTGAGAGGGTAGAAATATCTAGGTCCGGGTGCCTGGATAGTTCAGTTGGCAGAGCATATGACTCTTGATCTTAGGGTCGTGAGTTCCAGCCCCACATTGGGTGAGGAGCCTACATAAAAGAAAAAAGAAAAGAAAAGAAAAGAAAAGAAGAGAAGAGAAAAGAAAAGAAAAGAAAAGAAAAGAAAAGAAAAGAAAAGAAAAGAAAAGAAAGAGAGAAAGAGAGAGAGAGAGAGAGGGAGGGAGGGAGGGAGGGAGGGAGGGAGGAAGGAAGGAAGGAAGGAAGGAAGGAAGGAAGGAAGGAAGGAAGATTTGGTTGAATTTTACCAATCATGAGATCAACAGGACTTATGTCTGTGTCAGTAAGTATTCACAACTATCTGTATTTCCAGTAGCAAAGAATAGAACAACCTGATGGAGCACATAACAGCAGTAGCTAGAAGACAAACCATTAAAGGAAATGTATCCACCATGATTAAAACATTTTTAGAAAGAGATAATGTATCCCTTGCTTCTAAGGATTCAGACTCTACCAATATAAAAAGGGATATTTAGTGAATAGCAAGCATCTTGCTACTGTCCTTTACTGCAGAATCAGCAAACTTTATGTTAAATAGTCAAATAGTAGATACTCTAGCTGTTGTAGGCCACACTGTCTCTGTTACAATGACTGGCCTCTGCTGTTGCAGCTCAAAATTAAATAAGTTTACTTGGTAACAAGTAAACAAGAAAACAAATTAGCTTGCTGTAGGTTGTTGACCCCTGCTTTTTGGGTAAACAATACTGTATGATAGTATTAGTCTTCTGGGGTTTTCATGCTATTTCTTGACAACATAGAAACATGCCAATTCTTTCAATGATCTTGAACAAAAAGATTGGCAAACTTTTCAGTAAAAGATTAAGTACCAAATATGATCTAATATGTAAACCATATTTGTGATTAAAGTCTCTGTCATGTTCTTTCCTCCCCTCTTGTTTCTACTCTATCTTTTACTTCTTTTTCTAAAAATATTTTTGGTGTTTATTTTTTTGAGAGAGAGATTGTGTGCAAGCAGGGGAAGAGCAGAGAGAGAGAGAGGGAGACACAGAACTCGAAGCAGGCCTCGGGCTCTGAGCTGTCAGCACAAAGCCCAACGCGGGGCTCTAACTCACGGACCATGAGATCATGACCTGAGCCGAAGTCAGTTGCTTAACCAACTGAGCCACCCAGGGACCACCCTCCCCCACCCTTTTTCTTCTTAACAACCTTTAAAGAATATAAAAATCTGAAGAGAAACTTGAATGCCGAGAACAAACTGAGGGCAGATGGTGGGGAGGGGGGTGATGGGCATGGAGGAGGGCACTTATGGAGATGAGCACTGGGTGTTATATGGAAACCAACTTGACAATAAACTATTAAAAAAAAGAATATAAAAATCCTTCTTAATTTTCAGGGCTTACAAAGCAAGACATGGGCTGTGGTTTTCTGACTCCTGATCTAGGAGAGTGATTTCACAACTTTTTGTTTTAAATATAAGATATTTTGTTGGCACATTTAAAGGGATTAAATTTCATCTGCAGTGTTTTGATTGTTCCTCAGCGTGGCATGGCTATTTGAGCAGAATTTTTTATTGCCTTGACCTCACTCTGTTATATATTCGTAATTCAAGATTCTTTCATGCTCCAGTAAACCCCTAATCTTTCTTTGGTCCCATCTTGACATTACATAATATCTTTTATCTTTTATTATTTACAAATTATATGCCAATTGTATAGTGCTGTGTCTGGCCCATTTAATCATACATCTTAACATAGATGTTGCCTTAATGACCTCTATTCTATATTGAAGCAAAACATTTTCTTACCTATTGGAAAACTTACCAACATGCTTTGAAAGAATTCCAGGATACACTTTCCCCGCCTTTTAAGGTGTGGTAGTATTTGAAGAATGTGAACCACTTAACCATGTTGCCTTTACCTGTGGGAAGTTGCGCCAGAACAAATTTTATTTTCAGGTAATGTTTACATAATGTAGAAAAATAAAATTCTAGTTGTTTCTATGTTCATGAGGTCTAATTTGCTAGCTACAGTTATACTGTCCTTGATGTAACTATGCAAAGAGCTGATAAGAAAGAGGGTTCAGGGCTTTTTATAGGCTCCTGTAATCCCAGACTCAAACCATATTCTCCTTAGAGCTGTAAAGAATTCTTTTTTCTTGTGTCAGACTGAGTATTAAGAGTCAAATGAAGGCTAGACAAAAATTCACAAAAGTGAATTCTAAAATTTCAGAAAAGTTGGTATGATGCAGTCTCACTTACTGATTTTGCTTTTGTTGCTTTTGCTTTTGGTATCAAATCGAAAATATCATTGCCCGCACCAATGTCAAGGACCTTACCCCCTGTTTTCTTCTAGGAGTTTAATAGTTGCAGTTCTTAAATTTAAGTCTTTAGTACATTTTAAGTTGATGTTTGTAGATGGTGTAAGTTAGGGTTCAGTTTTATTCTTTTACCTATGGCTGTCCAGTTTTCTCAATACCATTTACTGAAAAGACTATCCTTTCTGCATTCTATTTTCTTGGATTCACTGTCATAAGTTGATTGACCATATATGTGTAGGTTTATTTGTGTACTCTCTATTCTGTTTTAATGGTCTATGCTAGTATCATACTGTTTTGATTACTGTGGCTTTTTTTTTAATTTTTTTTTAATGTTTTATTTATTTCTAGGAGAGAGAGAGACAGTGTGAGCAGGGGAGGGTCAGAGAGAGAGGGAGTCACAGACTGAAACAGGCTCCAGGCTCTGAGCTGGCAGTCAGCACAGAGCCCAACGCGGGGCTCGAACCCACAAACAGCGAGATCATGACCTAAGCGAAAGTCGGACGCTTAACCGACTAAGCCACCCAGGCGCCCTGTGGCTTTGTAATATAGTTTGAAATCAGGAAGTCTGATGCCTCCGGGTTTTTTTTTTTCCCTGAAATTGCTTTGGCTATTTGGAATCTTTTATAGTCCCATACAAATTTTAGGATTTTTTTTCCCTATCTGTAAAAAGTGCCATTTAAATTTTGATAGATGACTATAGTTGACAGCAATGTATCATAAAACTGAAATTTGCTAAGAGAGTAGAACTAAATGTTTTTACCACATATGTATTCATATATATATAATATATATATATTTACCACATATACAAAAATATATTTACCACATATATGAACACATATGTATTCATATATAATATATACTTACCACATATATAAAAATATATATATTTACCATATATGAATACATATGTGGTAAATATATATATGAATATGTATATATATAAATATATGTACACACACTAGACAGGAGGAATCCTTTCACAATGTGTATGTATATCATCATGATGTACACTTCAAACATCTTACAGTTTTGTCACTTATACCTTAGAAAAGCTGAAAAAAAAGAATTCACAAGTTGGAAATTTCTATTATAACTTGACTTCTTAGATTTTAGTGTAAACTTAGAACAATTCACTCACCTGTTCTCTTTACTAGTGTCTTCATATAAGTAATTGCAGTTAAAATCCTTTACTTGTTATAATGATTAATTAAGATAACATATATGACAAAGCACTGTCTGTATAAAAACTGATATCACTTATTAAATACCTTCCTTGTGCCAGGCATTTTAATGACACTCCAATTTCCTGTAAAATAACCTACATTACCTATACCTCATTTCCTTAAGAGTCTGATGGAGACAAGAAGACCTCTGATAATTTATTATAAAGAATATATATATATATATGTGAAATAATGTTTTAATACACTATCTCTCTCAAGTCATATATGTGCATTTGAAAGGGAACATAGTAGTCTTTCTTAATGAACACCTATTGAACAGAATTGAGTTGACATATTCAGTATATGGTACCCTATAAACAATCATTGTAAGACATTATTATTTACTTTTATTTTAACTTTGTTATTTTTATATGAATCACTGAATATCCACTTGATTTTCCTATGCCTGGGGATACCCATCCCAATCCAATGTGTGTATTGTATTTCCTTCCAATTGATCTTCATATGTTTATTTAGATACGTTTTTCCTTGAAAAATATATTTTGTTGTTTAATAATTTTTTGAAAATACAAGCGTTGTATTGTGTAATAAATTTAATTTATGATTATTTTTTTTAATTTGAACTTGGTGCTCAGTTCATGTCAGTCTTTGCTGTGTGTGGAATGTATTACAGGTTTCCCCTGCTAATTGAAAGTTCACTTTATGCCACTTTGCTTTTATGAGAAACCTACATTGGTACTTGTTTTCACTAACTGAAAGAAATATGAAGAGGATTTTGCCTTTATGAATTGGTATTTGCTTCTTTGCTTTATGCTATTTTGGCTTACAAAAGGTTTCATAGGAACACTCTACTTTCAAATAGTGGGAGAAACTGCATTAATTCTGAAGACTATGTGAAACAACATGGCCCATTTTTTTTCAGTTTTATTTATTTATTTTGAGAGAGAAAGCACGAGCAGGGGAGGGCAGAGAAAGGAAGAGAGAGAGAGAATCCCAAGCAGCCTCCGTGCTCAGCATAGAGCCCTAGGCAGGGCTCAGTCTTATGATCCTGAGATCATGACTTGAGTGGAAATCAAGAGTTAGATGCTTAACTGACTGAGCCACCTAGGTGCCCTGCAACATGTTTCATTTTATTCATTCATTCCACTTTTTGGTAGACACATAGACTAGCTGACTCTTGGCTACTATAAACAGTGCTGCAAGGAACATTCACTTTTAGTAGACTATGGATGTTAATCAATATTAATTGACCTTCTTATGGAGGATTATTCTTTTCCACTATGTTGAGCTTAGACTTAATTATGTATGTTACTGTGACTGATGAAATGTAGAGACATGTAGCATGTGCTTTGCCTCCGTCTCTGTGACTGACAATGTTCCAGATAATTCCAGCTCTGTCAGCTTGAATCCTAGAATCAGACTGATTGCTATGATCATAGCCATCTTACCACAGAGTATAAAAAACAGCACAAATGGAAAATAAATTTTTTTATTATAATCAAATAAGATTTGAGAAATGTTTGTTATTGAAACAAAACCTGTCCTATTCTGACAGGTATAGAGACTGATGTAATGATGAGATGAGACTATAAAACTGTTTCCCTCAGGGGAGGGTTGAGAGTATTTTGTAGAAAGGAGAATGAAGCCAGTATTTGTGACCACAGAGGTGAACTGTGATGGTCATTAAGACTGTTCAAAATGTCAGTTTTATTAGTCTAAGTATAGGGTAGGATTATACTGTTATCTAATTTGGACATGTCTGTGAAAATTGCACTGGACTATATACTCAGGAAGTGGTTTGCTAAATTACAATCTACCTAGCTTTTCATAGTAAGAATCCTTCCTTTAGCAAATAAGAATCCTTCTCATTTGTGATGTTCTCAGAAACACTCTAAGTAACCATCTTTGTAACTTGCATTAGTCTTTTGGGTAAAAATTGGTATGTCATTATTGCTTTCAGGATTCTTCTGAGTGCTGGTGAGATTGAATGCTTGTTCAGCTAATCTTAATCATTTTGCATCATCTTCTATGAACTTTATAGATTTAACCTTTGTCCATTTATTAGTCTTTATTAGTTTTTGACCATTTATTAAGCATTGTGTTTCTTGTGGTTTTTGTGCTGGATTTCTGGAGTTCTTTGTATTTTTTGGATGTTAAACTCTTGTCAGATTTTGATATTGCAAATATCTTCTCTCAGTCTGTCACCCATCTGTTACTTTGACAATGATGTTCATTAAACAAAAATCTTTAATTTTTATGTAATTTCATCAGGTTTTTTGCTGATGGCCTGTAATTTGGAGTCTTTTAAAGAAATCCTTCCCTAACCCTAAAATATAAAAAAATAATCACCTACTTCAACTTTTATCATTTTGTAATTTTGTCTTTGTCATTTAGGTCTTTAATTGATTGGGAGCTTAATTTTTATGTAATGTGTAAAGGGTGAAATATGACTTATTTTTCCTTGACACCATTTTCTAAATAATTTATATATTCTCCAGTAATCTTTGATGCCACCTCTATCATGTAGTAGATGCTCATCGTAAGGGATCTGTTTGTAGGTTTCTACCATATTCCATTGTTCAGTTTGTTAATTCTCTGCAAGGACCACACTGGTTTGTTGTTGTTGTTGTTGTTGTTGTTATTTATTTATTTATTTATTTTGTAAAAATATTCATTTATTTATTTTTAATTTACATCCAAGTTAGTTAGCATATAATGCAATAATGATTTCAGGAGTAGAATCCAGTGATTCATCCCCTACATATAACACCCTGTGCTCATCCCAACAAATGTCCTGCCCCTTACCCATTTAACCATCTCCCCACCCACAATCTCTCCAGAAACCCTCAGTTTGTTCTCTACATTTTTTTTAAACTTTTTTTTAATGTTTTATTTATTTCTAGGAGAGAGAGAGACAGCGTGAGCTGGGGAGGGTCAGAGAGAGAGGGAGATACAGACTGAAACAGGCTCCAGGCTCTGAGCTGGCAGTCAGCACAGAGCCCGACGCGGGGCTGGAACCCACGAACCGCGAGATCATGACCTAAGCGAAAGTGGGACGCTTAACCGACTAAGCCACCCAGGCCCCCCTGTTCTCTACATTTAAGAGTCTCGGAGCGCCTGTGTGGCTCAGTCGGTTAAACATCCAACTTTGGCTCAGGTCATGATCTCACAGTTTGTGAGTTTGAGCCCTGTGTCAGGCTCTCTGCTAACAGGTAGCTGGGAGCCTGGAGCCTGCTTCAGATTCTGTGTCTCCCTTTCTCTCTGGCCCTCCTCTGCTGTCTCTCTCTCTCTCTTTCAGAAATAAATAAAACGTTAAAAAAAAAAAAACAGTCTCTTATATGTTTTGTTCCCCTCCCTGTTTTCATATTATTTTTACTTCCCTTCCCTTATGTTCATCTGTTTTGTTTCTTAAATTCCACATATGAGTGAAGTCACATGATATTTGTCTTTCTTTTAGTGACTAATTTCACTTAGCATAATACACTCTAGTTCCAACCATGTTGTTGCAAATGGCAGGATTTCATTCTTTATGATTGCTGAGTAATACTTCTTCTTTATCCATTCACCTGTCAATGGACATTCGGGCTCTTTCCATACTTTGGCTATTGTCGGTAGTGCTGCTGTAAACATTGGGGTACATATGACCCTTCACAGCATCACACCTGTATCCTTTGGATAAATACCTAGTAGACCAATTGCTGTGTCATAGGGTAGTTCTATTTTTAATTTTTTAAGGAACCTCCATACTGTTTTCCAGAGTGACTGCACCAATTTGCATCCCCACCAGCAGTGCAAAAGGGTACCTCTTTCTCTGCATCCTTGCCACATCTGTCATTTCCTGAGTTGTTAATTTTAGCCATTCTGACAGGTGTGAGGTGGTATCATGTCATGGTTTTGATTTGTATATCCCTGATGATGAGTGATGTTGAGCAGGACCACACTGTTAATTACTATGACTTATCAATTATTGGTCTATTTATGTATGTTTACACTTCATTAAACATTTTAAAATAAATGTGTTGAATTTCTCAGTGTTATTTAGATTGGGAATACATTAAACTTATATGTCATTTGGTGGAGTTATCATATTTATAATGCTGTCATCTCCATGAATAAATTTTCTATTTATTCAAGTTTTTGGGAGAGAGGCAAGAGAAGTCATTTAAAAAGGGTTTGAGATTTTTTTCCTCAAAGGACTTGAGCACTTTTATTAGTTTAATTCCTAAATATGTTTGTTTTTTTTATTGCCATATTATGTGCTGGTTATTACTGACAAAGATGGATGTTACTGATTTGGGGGAATTGATTTTGTCTCTGGCTACTTTGGTCAAATCTTATTAGTTCTAATGGTTTGCCTTTTTATTTCCTTGTTTTTTTTAAATGTAAATACATAATTTGTTAAGACTTTAAAAAATGGTAACAACTTTGTATCCTCCTTTTTAATTCCCATCCCACCCCACCCCTTGCCATTTTACTATGTTGGTCAGGACCTCTAATACCACGTTAGACAACTGTTTTCTTCTCCCTCAAAATATATAAATTTTAACTTTTATAGTATGAATTATGTTTGCTCTAGTTTTTTGGAAGGCTATTATTATTATCATCATTATCATTATCAAGTCAACTGATCTTTTTCTATTTCTTGTTTTCTAAGAGATTTTAAAAAAATTAAAACAAAATGTATTACTTTTATCACATGCTTTTTCTGTATATATTAAAGTGACCATAAGAATTGTCTTCTTAAATGCATTGCATAGTAAATTACATTTTCATTGATATTTAGCCATGCAAGATTTCCTGAAATGAAGGCCACTTGTCTTACTGTTTAAGTGTGCTGTTGAATTTAGTTAGATACTCTAGAATTTTCATATCCAGGTTCCTAAAAAAATTCATCATTAATATAATTTTATCTGATTTAGATATACAGGTGGGTCACCTGGGTGGATTAGTCAGTTAAGCGTCCCAATCCTGACTTCAGCTCAGGTCATGATCTCATCCTTGTGAGATGGAGCCTGGCATCGGTCTTCAAGCTCAGCAAGGAGTCTGTCTAGGATTCTGTCTCTCTCTCTCTCTCTGCTCCATCTCTGCTCATGTGTTCTCTCTAAACAAATAAACAAACAAACAAATATTAAAGAAAGAAAGAAAGAAATTATACTATAGCCTTTCAAAATGAATTGGCTAACTTTCATTGCTTTTACATTTTTTGGAGCAATTTGAGTTTATGGTAGTTTATCTGTTTCTTTAACATTTGCTTAATTCAGCCACACAACTGTCTTGATCTAAAATATTTTGGGGGGGTATTGTGAAAGAGGAAGTTTTAAAAAGTATTGTTATCATAATTTCTTTAACGAGTTTTGGTATATTCAAGAGTTCTAGCTCATCATATGCCTATTTTGACATTTTGTATCTTTTTCAGGGTATTTAGTAATTTCATTTATGTTTTTATATTTTTAATGCTTTTATTTTAATTTTTGAGAGAGAGACACCGAGCATGAATGGGGAAAGGACAGAGAGAGAGGGAGACATAGAATCCAAAGCAAGCTGTAGGCTCTGAGCTGTCAGCACAGAGCCCAACTTGGGGCTCAAACTCATAAACTACAAGATCATGACCTGAGCCGAGGTCAGACACTTACCTGATTGAGCCACCCAGGTGTACCTCATTTGTATTTTTAAATGCAGTTCAGTATGGTTGTTCAGTTGTTCATAGTATTTCACATAGCTTAAGAAATCTGTTATTTTTTGTAGTTATTTCCCTTCCAAAAATTGTTTATTTGTATCTTTGCTCCATCAAATTTGTCACTTTTTTCCTATTTTACTATTATTTTTAAAGAACCCACTCTTAGTTTAGTTCACAATCTCTTCTTCCCCCCTTGTTCTTTATTTCATTGATTTCTAGCATTTTTATTACTTCCTTCCTTTTTATCTCTTTGGGTTTATTCCTTTGCAATTTTTTTTTCTAACTCTTGAGTTGAATGCTTAGATCATTTGTCTTTAATAAAAACTAGTTTACTGAACAGTCTGATTTTTGCAGGATAGAAGAATGAAGCAGTTTTATTGTTATTTTTTCAATTGCTTACTTCAAAAATTCTCCACTGCGTATCTCTTTCCCATTACTTAGTAACATCTCTGGCAGCTCCCATTGTTTCTTAGTCAGTTTCACATATTTAAAAAGTCCAGTCTTGTTTAGGGAAGCTTAAAAACTCAGTCTTGCTTTCATCCAGTGTTTACCTTCCTGACAGCTTTGATTTTGGTCAAACCACAGCCTGGGTGGGGAGGAGTGTCAGTTGCTTTTTCACTTCTCCCTCCTCACTATTTTAATTCTAGTTTCTTTGGTGTTGGCAGAAGGAGGGAGAGATTAGAGAAAAGGGTAGAAACAGCAAGACAACAAAGCTTTTATGAAGTTGTTTTAACTTTTTTCTGGCTCATGTTTCCTTACAGGAAGAAAGGGCCTAAATGTCTTATGGGGTACCTCTGTGTAATCTTTCAGAAGCTCTGCAGGTCTCTTTCCACTGCACTGGGTCCTAGTCAGGAATACTTGCTCTGCTATGGCATGTTCTGATCCTTCTAAGCTGAGCTCTCAGAAATAAACCCTTCAGTCTCTTGCTGGAGGACACTTTACCTTGGCTGGAAAGTTTATATCCAGCTATCTTCTGAGGTGTCCATATGGCTCATGGGCTTTCAAATCATTATCCATTATGGCTTCCTTTCAGTATCACAGACTGTCCCTTTTAATATCCTGGGTTTTTTTCTTACTATCATATTTCTTGCTTCTTGATTAAAATATTCAAAGTTAACTGTATCCCCCTAGGTAATGCTTTAGCTACATTACACAAGTATTGACATGTAATAAATCTGTTGCCGTTCTGCTCAAATTTCCTCCATGAATTCTTCTTTATCAAAGAGTAAGTTAGTAGTGTTGAGTTGTTACCAATATTTTAAAGTTAATTTTGATTTATTTTTCAACACATTTTAGTAATTCACAGAAATATAATCTGTATGATTGTGACTCTAGATATCATAATACTAGTTATTGACTCCAATATATACATCTCAGGTACCACAGATGGGCACAAGAGAAGAAATCTGTTTCAGGGAATATTTGTATATGGTGCTGACTCTATGTCTATAGCAGGAGGGCAGCTTTAACCATAAAGCTGTAATTCAAACTTTCTTAATAAGGAAGAATGGGAAATATGAAGCTGACAAGAGAAGCAAGTCTAGAGGATATAGAAAAAATCTTCATCACTGACTCCTCTCATCATATTAATCTTTACTTTTAGGGGGGTGGTAAATATTGAGTATATACTATGTTTAAGCTACTAAGTAGGTCCTTGGGAGATTCTGACTGAACCTGTAATTGGGGACCGTGGCAGAAACTGGCTAGATGTTCAGTAACCACATTTCCTCTTCCTTCTGTGCTCAGTGCTAATGTACTTTCTCATCTTACCTGTACATAGATGAGGCCATGTAACCATTTGTCATGGATAGAAAGTGAGAAGTGATATATGTCACACTTAGACAAAGGCTATCAAGAATATAGCTTCTTTATGCACTCTCTCTTCCTTTGCTTCCAATGAGATTCAGATGATAAAGTAAAAGACCCAAGGCCCCAGGAGATGGTACTGCCACCAGAAGGATTGAGCAGCCTATATCCTAAATGACTGAGAAGAGCAGAGTCTCCTTCTCCACCTCTCTTCCTCTGCCCTATCCCTATTGTGATATTTCTCTCTCTCTCTTTCTCCCTCTCTCTCTTATTTTGTTAAGCCATTGGTATTATAAGATTGTTTAGCACAACAGCTATTATTTACCTTGCCTAATAAAAGGAGCTTATGGACTGGTAGAAAAAATAAGACAAATACAGAAAATTGCAATACAAATTGGAAAGTGAGATTTACCATGTGAGAAAGGAGGAAGAGCTTCTGTTCCTTTGGGAGAATCAAAGAATATTTTATTGGTGGAGATGATAGCTGAGCCAGGTATTAAGAGTTTAGATAATATGTAGAAAACTGGAAACGGGAGAGGCAGAGAATGGGTAATTATTTCAGAAGTAGAAATTAAAGAATAGAGGAGGGTATTGGGAGGAGTGTATAGGTCACATATCATACGTCAGTTTGACTGGCAAGAAAGGTGGGAGGAAGGTGAGAAGGGTTATAAAGGTAGAATTCTGAATTCCAGTCAAGATAGCTAGAATTTTATTCTGTAGGGGTTTCCTTGTTTGTTTTTCAAATAGAGAGGAAAGAAAAATATAGTTTTAAAGGATGTTTAAGATAATCAACTCAGGTATTGAGATCAATAATATCCTATTTTTGCATTAAAATCCCTAATCATAGCAATGGCTAATAATAGAGTAGAAGACACAGGGAAAATGTTATACAGATGAGGCTGGAGAAGTGGTGGAAGCCATATGATGGCACTACATTCAGGAGTGTGGATTTTCTTCTATGTTCTATGGGACACCATCAGGAGGTTTCCTGCAGAAGGATGTTATGATTTGATTTGCATGTTTAAATGAGCATGACTGCTGTGTGGAGAATGGACAGTACAGTGTAAGAGTGGAAGAAGGGCACCAATTCAGAGGTGATGACTGAAGTGGAGCAGGTCTTTGCAAAGCATTTGAAATTCTAGTTTTAGTTCATTCATTTAGGGAGAGTAATGCATTAGCAGGTCAAGGCACAAATTTAGAAAAGAAATACATTCCTATAGTTCCTCAGAATAGAAGTAAAGAAACAGAAAATTGACTGAATAAGTGAATATATAAATAATTGAAACAGTAATAGCAGAAAAAATAAGCTAAATAGTCATTCCTACGCAGAAAATGTACATTGATAACATCTCAGAAAGGTTGACTGATCACTCTGTTTAGCCCAACTTACTTGCCGCATCCCACTTGCCCTGCTTTATTTTTCTTTGTAGCATCTATCTCCACCTAAGATACTATAATCTGCTTTTTTTTTTTTTCACTCATCTGTTGTTAGTTTCTCAAACCCTTTCAACCTAAGGCCTAAGAAAGCAGGGTACTCATCCCCACCCCCCCACCACCATTTTATCTCCTGCATTTAAAATAGTGCTTGGGAGAGAGAAGGTAGCATTCGTTAAATGAGTGGACGGACAGATGAATAATAACTAGCTATTCACAATAATGCACTGCCTGGACAAAATATGTTGCTATATTGAAAATCTTGAAGGATCAGGAAAGCTAAGAAGGCACATGTAAGAGTTGTTCTTAAATAAAAGAACCCAGCATGGAATAATAGTGGGGAAAGCATTCACTTTGGAATCTCATAAGAGTGCATTAAAAGCCTGGCTTCTTCAGTTTCTAGTTCTCAAATCCTGGGTGTGTGGGTCATCTCCTTGAGCCTTATTCCTCATCTGTACAATGGTATAATTACTCTTACCACAATATAATGTATGTAAAGCACAGTACCTGGCTTATACCTCCAATCCTAATTTTTAAAAATCATCTTTAATTCAGTGAATGCCTAAGGTTTTCCAGAATTCTTTTCTAGAATTCACATTTCATATCCTGACTTGGCTGTGACTCATTTGAATATCAGCCTTTGTTTCTTCCATTCTCCATTCAATTAAAATAAATAATTGGATCTCTTTTCCCTTTGCTTTTCTTGAATCATGCTTCCTACCTACTATACCACACTGAGCCAGTGAAAACTTGTTTAACTGCAGAGCGTTGCCTAGCAATGTCATGCTCCTCTCATGGTCTCACTCTGGGATACGGTAACTGGACTCCTGCTACTAATTCTTCCATCTTCATATCGCTGTATATCCGGTCTTTTAATAACTATTAGAAGGGACATTCTGCTTTTATTAGCTGAAGGTCTTATAGAAGAGTCACCATTGTTATTCATTCTGATAGAATTAAGCTGAACGGTTTCTCTTTTCTCCAAGTCACTCAGGTTCTGTGTTTAAAAGGTCAATTACATTTATTTCAAATTGGTAAGACAAACATTTCCTGTGCATCCTGAAAATAAAATGGCCCAATGAACAGTTTCTTGGGAACATTTTACTTTTTTAATTTTAAATATGTATCTGGTACTGATAAGTTTCCTGCCCAACCTTAGGACTGTGTTAAAAGTGATATTGAGCATATGCTGGTGTCTGAAATGGAATCCACTCCCCAGGAAGATGACACTAGGAATGGTGTGGGTGAGGTGACCTGGCCCTGTTATTGTATCCTTCACCACTAAATGACCATCTCAGCCATGCTATGAGTTTGCAAGTATTAAACAGAAAAAGCAACAGCCCACTCACAGTGCTACATCATGGAACATTGGAGGTGGGCCAGATGTAATAAGTATAATTGGAAAGAGAAGTCATTTCAAATCACTAATCTGTAGATGACAAGGCAATCTTAAAGCACCAATCAATGGTCAGTTTGTTTTTAGAATCCTCAAGGCAAGAATATTGAAATGCAATAAAAGAATTTAGAGTCTCCTACTGTGTGGAATTGGGATATGCTATCTTACCAGCAGCTTTAGCAATGCCCTCAGAGGCATAAGATGTTATATACAGAGTCAGGAATTAGACCTAGTCCTGCTCAACTACATACATTTAACCATTACCTTATACTGCATGGGTTATAAACTCAAATGCCTACTGGGCTAGTCATGTAGTTGGGTTAAACTGGTAAGACTGTGCCTGTTTAAAACGTCATCTACTACTGAGTTGTAAGAGAGCACTGCCTGCAGAAATGCAGGTCCAGAGGTGCCAGATCATCTGATTGCATTAGGAGAGTCTGATTATCTGAATTTTATAGTGAAATGTCTTGATTTTTTACATGTTGACAGTTTACTTGTTGACAGTGCCATCAAGCGTGTTTGGGACAGATGCAGCGCTGAATCCAGCAGTCTGTGACTTCTGTGTATAGTCTCTGCTATTCGTGGGTATAGGCTGGATCCAGTACAGATTATTCATAGGGTCCCACGGGCTCTCCAGGGAAAGCATAAGTATGTTCTGGGTGAGAAACTATAGGTCAAAGTTCATCTAACAAAACTAACTTTCAAATGGAGAATATACAAATATTCCCTTTATGTAGATAACTCCTATCCCACAAGAGGGCAAGAAGTTCCAAGAGAAGAGAATTAGGAGAAAGGAAGGAGGGGAGACTGTCCAAGTGTCCAGTGAGTGGGGAGAGAATAACAAAGAAGATGTGGTGACAGAAGCCTCTGGTTGGATTATAGTCTTTTGTTCTGTCAGGGAGAATGACCCACTGCCCATCACAGAGCAACATTAAATTTTGCTATGGCCTTGATCAACCTGGAAATCTAACATTTCTTTAAATAAACTCTATGGCCTTGGGGTTCAAGTTTTGGTAAACTCATTATCACTATAAAGGAAAAATACAACCCAATGTCAGCAATATTCATTCTATTTTCTCTGCCCCTGCAGGAATCTGATCCTTGTTTGTCTACTGCATTCCCCAACTTCCCCTGAGAGAAGGAGTCAGGGGAGCTTTTGCTATAAGCAGGGAGGTCCTGAGAGGTGTTGTATTAGTTAAGAGAGATACATCCCTGCACTTGAACACATTGTTGGAATACTTTCAGTTTGATGACTGGAATCAAAATCAGAGCCTGCTTAAGTCCATTTTTACTGGTGACGACAGTGAAAGATATATTGTTGGAGCCCTCTGAATATCCCATTCCTCTGTCTTTGAGACACCCCATCGGGCCCAGGAATCCATCTTGGGTTCTATTCTTACTTTCAAAAGATGGTTGATGGATGTCTACAAAGTAAAAAAGTATAATACTTCCCAAGGTATTTGTAATTTCAAGGGTTTGAAGATGAGAGTGACTAGCTTCACAACCCCCCAAAATGAAGCTACAGTTTCTGGGACAGGGATTTGTTGAGTAGAGAGAGCAGCAGATATCCCTGGAGATGATCCAGGCAGTATGGAAAAGCCACAGTGGTTAAAAAAAAAAAAAAAAAAAAAAAATTGAAGTCCAGGAACAACAGTTTCTTATCAGTGAGCTCAAATTCACAGTCTGGATCAAGATTGTCATTGTATGACCTTTAAAGCTAGATGATGTTTTAAGGGCAGGAAAGAGTGTTGTACAGGGCACAAGAACCAGCTTAAGGCTGATATGAGGCAAAATCTCTGAAGTCTTTAAGTTGCCTGGACTGTTGCAAAATGTAGGCATAGCAAACAGAATCGTGGCTCCCTGAGTTGTCCATGCTGTATCCCTCTAAATCTATGAATATGTTAACATACATAGCAAAAGGGACTCTGCAGATATGATGGAATGTAAGATCTTGAGATAGGGAGACTATCCTAGATTATCCAGTTGGACCCAATGTAATCATATGGGTCCTTATAAGAAGAAAACAAGAGTGTCAGAGAGAGTTTAGAAGATACTATATTGCTGGCCTTGAGGATGAAGGAAAGAGCCATTAGCCAAAGAATGTAGGCAGCATCTACACACAGAAAAAGGCAAGAAAACTCATTGTCTCCTAGAACCTCCAGAAGGAATGCAGCTCTGCCAATAATTTGACTTTAGCCCAGTGAGACATATTTTGGACTTCTGACCTGTAAAACTTAAGAAAATACATTTGTGTTGTTTTAAACCACTGCATTTGTGGTAATTTCATATAGTAGCAATAAGAAACTAACACCGTGGGAAAACATGTTTTGTTTTAAAAAAATGCCCACTTAAAAAATCCAATTTTATATAAAAATCTGTATTTCTGATACCTTCTAAAACAAACAAAGACCAGCTTCGCCAAAGCTGGTCTTGTGTTTGTTCTGGAAGAGTATGTTGCACTGTGCTGTGGCCTTCTGATGATCACGAGCTTTCAGCTTTACCATGATTTCCACTACCCCTTACTAGAAAAGTTTTTGTAACATTTCTCTCTATTTTTATATGCCATGTGTCCCTTTGGCCATTTGGGTTTAAGCTCCTTTCCTAGGTGATTGTAGGTCATTTTCTATGCAAACAGCAAGATTGGCTTCAAAGGTTGGAATCAGGCTGAATATGCAAGTTGGGGTTAAGTAAGCCCAGCTGCCTATGCTGAAGAAAAGAAGGAAATAGGGCCCTAAATGATTAGTATGTTATCTGTACTGGGAAATGGGAATATTGCTTGGCTTCTTTAAAAGTATATCTAGTTGGGGGGCACCTGGGTGGTTCAGTCAGTTGAGTGTCTGGTTTAAGCTCAGGTGACGATCTCATGGGTAATAAGTTCAAATTCCGCCTCTGGCGCTGTGCTATTAGTGCAGAGCCTGCTTGGGATTCTCTTTCACTCCTTTCTCTGCCCCTCCCCCCACTCCTACAAGCTCTCTCACCCCAACATGAAATAACACTTAAAAAAAACCTCTTAAGTGGGCAGGCACCTGAAGACTCGCCCTCCCTTTTACAGGGGGGCCTTTTCAGTAACTCGTCAAGCTCAATGAGCTGATATCATAAAGCCAGAATGGCCTGTGGAAGAATCCTGCATAACCCAGTCTATGTGGAGTTTTCCTCACGATTGTCCACTGAGAGAGGCAGAGGACCCAATCCTGGATGTCAGCCGCTGTGACAACAGGTACATGGAGACCATGTGGTGATGGGCACAGGTGTAGTGAGAAATGGCTAACAGTGGTCAGAAAGGCTCTTGCTGTGGCACGTGGAGCATGGCCTCGTTTACTACAGCTGAGTAACTTGGTATAGCACTAACAGCCCTAAATGGCATTGCTTTCCTATTACTGAGCATGGTAATATGTGGGGAGCATTTGCTTTGCTCTGTCTAGCATAATGGTGTCATGGTGAGTTTCCCAAGATTTTATTGTCACTGATGTGAAATAGCTGGGTTTTTTTTTTCTCTAACGCTATAATTTTCCGTGTTCTGATCCTGCAATCATAGCACCATTTGGGTTAACTCAATTGCTTCGTCGCTTTGGTAAAGACAGCCCACACATAATGGCAATTTAAAAAATCATACAATTTTAATAATTGAGTGACTAAGATCCAAAGTGTCTGATACAGGAAGCTCATAATATTTTGTAATACAATTTTGAAAAGATAATAGAGGGTAGAGAAATGAGTCTGACAAGGAAATGACAACACTTTCTTAAAGCACTGCTATTAAGTGGGCATGACAAGCCCAGCTGGTTACCTACAACATTTAGCAAAGAGACCCTTCAGAGCTGCTGCTAGGGGCAACTTGCACGCAGTGAGGGTTGCATGGTGGTGAGTTGTTTTCTTTCTTCTTTCCTGCTCTGCTGCCTATGCTCCTAAGGATCAGTGTACCACTCTCCCACCCTTTCCTGTTCCTTACAGATCTGGTGGAGCTAAAGGACCCTAGAACCTGCTTCCATTTTAAGCTTTCTCTTTAATTTTTCCTGCAGAGGTTTTCAAGTGGTTTTGTTTTTCCCCAAAGCACTAGAATCCCTTCTTTAAGAGAAACATTTCATGGAATTCAAATATGTAATACATATAAAAGCAGTATACTCTGACTGAAGAGTTTGAGAAACAGATTGGGTCTTACAATCCAGGCTTTCCCTTTTCTACACCACTCAGGGACATACGGGAAAATGTTAGAAATGCATTGGTGTGGAGCTTGGTGAGAACCTTTGAAGATGCTTTGAAATTATGTTTTCAAGGTTTGCCTCAAGTGAAGGCTATAGAATTTCTAATACAATCATGTGGCTAAAAATTCTGAGATTTGAACACTGCTTCTGTGGATAAGGCTCAGAGGGCCTTATCTAGATTAACAGGGCATTTTAAAATTTATTTTTAAATTTATTTACTTGTTTATTTTTGGTAAATGGTTTGTTTGTTTGGTAAGCTTGAGGGAAATGTTAGAATTTAAAAAGTTCCCCCAGTGGTCTGTAACCATCAGAATTTATTTAAAGGAATTCCTTTCAGACTTATAAGAAGTGCTTGTGAAAATTCTTTTTAAAAATTTTTTTAAATGTTTATTTATTTTTGAGAGACAGAGTGCGAGTAGGGGAGAGGCAGAGAGAGAGAAAGGAAGACACAGAATCTGAAGCAGGCTCCAGGCTCTGGCTCTGAGCTGTCAGCACAGAGCCTGATGCAGGGCTTGAACCTACATACCGTGAGATCATGATCTGAGCTGAAGTGGGTTGCTTAACCAACTGAGCCACCCAGGTGCCCCAAAGTGCTTGTGAAAATTCTAATGTCCTAGGCACTTGGTTCTCTCTCAAATATAGCTTTATCATTCCTAGAGGTTTATATGAAACAATTTTTACTCTTGTTTCATTGGACAGAGATTCTGGAAGGTTGATTTTTAGCTATCCCTTCTACAGAGCAATGTACACTTCAGCATCGTCTCTCAAATAACCAAAAACAGTAAATGGCACCTGGGTCACATAGCTTTAAGTCTCAGCTCTGCTGCTTTCAGATTAGGCCATGGAAGCTCCAAGAAGCCAATTAAATTTCTGATGACATGTGTTATTCTTTTTGGGTTTCCCGTGTGTCAGATTAAAATATAACTAAGCTACTGAAGAAGATTTGGAAATCTCTAGGTGAGAGTCTTAACTTTGCTAAAGAAGCTGTTAACACACAGAGACAAATTGAATCCACCCCAGGTCATTGGTCATCAGGTAGATAGTGCAGATTTATCTGATGCCAGAACCAAATTTCAGTTTGCCTAGCATTTCTGCTGTATTCAGAGGATTCTGTAGTATTGTAGCTTAGATGAAGTCTCCTTGGAGGTGAGAGCTCACTGGAAAATTAAAGAAAGTAGCCCATGTTTTATTTTTGATCCCAGGATCAAACTTAGAAAGTTATCTTAAGGCAATTTCAACCCTTCAAGAGCTCAGTTGTTTTCCAAGGGAAAATAACTTCAGCTGTGTAGGTTGCTTTAGAGGGGGGAAATGGTGTTAATAGAACAACTGCCTTTCTTACTTTAATTCTGTGAACAGTGAGTAGCCAATTTATTCAGATATGAAGGCTCTGAGCTTAGACGGCTGGATTTGAATGTGCAGCCCAGCTCAGAGTCATGAGAGTAGGTCAGAAGAGATGGTGGTATTTGGTGTTCCTGTCTAAATTGTATAGTTAACTATTGCCAGATATTTAGCCACACGGGAGGGAGGAGAAATTTCCTCTTGACCTGGAAGCCCGAGTCAGTCTCTCTTTTCTTTTCCCCTCTCATTCAATGCCTCTTTCTTAAACTGACTTTGTCAGATCAGCCTACAAATACTCCCAAACCATTGTCCTGTTTTGAATTTCTGAAATAATGCTCCTTATTGACTTGAAATTTCACTCTCTTTATGTGCTTAAATGGTTACTTTTTATAAAGATTGGAGTCAAGTTTAGAATATTCCTCTATTTAGAATATTATTTCTCATTTCCACTTGTCTAAACCTTCTATAATAGAATTCCCAAGGATTGCTGTCTTTCTTCATAAGAGAATTCTACCTCCATGCTTCATTGGTAGCAGAATTGGCTTTTAAATTGCTTTGTCTGATGAAATGTGAATGAAAGTTACTTAAGTCACACCTGATCAGCAACTTTATGAGTCACTGCATAGTTCTGTCAATTACTCTTTTTTCTCTGCCATCAGACAGATAGATATGTTCAAATAGAACATATTCTAACAACCTAGTTGCAGAATCGAAAAGATATCCAGCTGAGCACAATGGATTTGTAATACGAGAACAAAAAGAGATTGTAGCTGAGATTTTGGGATTGTTTGTTACCACAGCATATCCTAGTATAATCTGACTAATGCGCTTGTTCATCTTCCAAAACCCAATTCAATGTGATCTCTTCTATGAAACCTCTTATCTATAATATGACATGTGGATTAATCTTAAATCTATTATTTTATAAGTAATATGACATTGGAAAAGTTATTTAATCTTCCTAGGAAGATTACTTATATTTTACCTGTAAAATAAGGAAAATACTAATATCTCAAGGATTGTCACAAAGCTTAAGATAACTCATGTGAAGTTCTTAGCACTCAGTAATTGTTAACTATTATTTATCTTTAGTTTTTCATTTGTCATTATTAGTAACTGGTAAATTGCCTTGCATTTTGGAAATACTCAATAATTTTTGAGTAAATAAGTGAACAAAGAAATGCCTATTTATGTCTATACTCTTCTGCTTTCTCCTTAAGAGTTGAGAGTAGATCTACTAGAAAGTCTACCATGGAATTTGCTTTGGACTAGACAGCTGGATAGGAGAAGAGCATAGTTTTTATTTGCAATTCACCTTGAATTCTTGAGGATCTAGAGAAAAAATCAGAGAAGGATTTCCTACTTTCTGTTGGCAGAATTTACCTGAGTTTCTCTTCTAGGTTGGATGAGGTATAAACTCATGCACTTTTGCTTAGGTGTCTTCTGCCACTCTTTGCCAGATAATTCTATATGAATGAGCTAAACAGTGGTCATAGATTATATTCTTATTATTATCAAAGAGAAAATATAGTTGTAAAATAATAAAATTTAAAGATGGATTTTATTGCTCCCTAAATTCTTTTATAAAATGTTCTCATTTTATATGAGGAACACTCATGCTGCTTTTATACCTATTCTTTAGGGTAATTTCCTTTTTAAATTCAGAATTAATTCTCTTTAAAAATGGCTCCCCAAAGTCTTCCTTTTCTGATAGTTGCTCACTCATGTGTGGATTTGTATGCCTTTCTGAAATTCTGGATTTTAAGCATAGGAAAATTTTGTCTCCAATGATACCAACTGTAGGACAGACAATACAAATCAAATTTTTAGTTTTTTAAGTTTTTAAGTTTATTAGTTTATTTTGAGAGCAAGAGAGAGTGATGAAGGGAGGGGCAGAGAAAGCAGGACAAAGAGAATTCCAAGTAGGTTCCATGCTGTCAGCAAGGAGCCTGATGTGGGGCTTGATCCCACAAACCAGGAAATCATGACCTGAGCTGAAATCAAAAGTTAAATGCCCAACTGACTTAGCCACCCAGACATCCCCATAAATCAACTTTTTAGTGATTATCTCTCAAGTACTATCTCTGTGGACAACACAGTTTAGGAGATAGAAGAGAATATGAAAGAGATTTATAGGTAAGAATCTATTCATCTAAGTCTAGATCAATTTTCTTTTCCCTCAGTTAGATACTAAGTTCTTTGGAGTCTCAGAGAACTGAGGTAGAAAGATAGAAATCACTCCACTATTTGTTGATATACTGATTATGATTTTGCTTAAATTATGAGTCTTGCTCCTGCAACAATATCAAATCATATGTGCAAAGCCAAGTGCTAACCTTTGTGGCATAGAATATGAGTGCAGTAGAAATTCATTAAATAGTCTGAAATAGTTTAAGGACTTTGTCAAGGACAAGCAATCAAGACTAGTTGTTCTGCAACTTGATAGACGACACAAGTATAAGCTACAGAGGAGTGAGATTGAACAGGTCATAGAAGGCTGTATATAGGAGTTCTGTTTAAGCTGGGTCTGGAGGAACTAATCATTGTATGACAAAAGGACAATGTGAAAGAGCCCTGATATCAGAAGGCATGTGGAATAAAATAGTAACATGTATTTTGAAAACTACATTAAAATTTTAAGAGAGTTTATCTGGAAGAGGATTGGAGAAGGTCTCTGTACGTGGACTGGAAAGGATTTTGTAATTTTCAAGGTGGCAGTTTTGATTGACAATGGATAGGTGGTGAGAGTCAGTGTTATAGGAGGAAGGTCAGTAGAAATGGAGAAGGTGATTAAAGTGTAGGTTGAAGATAAAGAATAAGCATGGCCTTGAGTCAAGTGGAATTTGGGGTTTGACTCTTTGGAAATCACCCACACAAACTCATTTTTTTCTACTCTGATCCAAATGGTAAATGTTTGTAGATCTGAAAGCCCCTTGAAGGCAGGTCCAATAATTTATATGATTAATTTCTGCAGACCACTACATACTTGGGCTCATGTTCAGTGAAGCATGGGAAAACAAATCTGATCTATCTTATTTTTTTCCGTTTTTTTTCATTCCGTGCTATCTGTCAAACAGCCTTATCCATTTTACCTCCTCATGATTTGATTCACACTGTTAATAACTAACATTCATAGAATGTCACTTATGGATCAGCATCTATTTTAAGTGTTGTTAATGAATTAATAGTACACTCAATGAAGTGTAGAAAAGTAGTGCCACCTGTGTGTTATCTCAAAACAATCCGATAAGGAAGCTAGTGTGGCATATGGGTTTCCTCATAAAAATACTATCAGTGAGATAATAGAAATAAAATCTGAGGCACATCAAGCAACTTTCCCAACTGGAGACAGTGGGATTTGACCTCAAGCAATCTGAATCCAAAATGTTATCATTTAACCACCATGTTCTACTGATTCTCAAAGACAACATTTACTATGACAACCCTTCCAAACCTATGGTTCTTGGCAGTGAAGATGCATGGCAGAGTGACTGGAAGGAACATTTGCTTTGGAGTCAGTCTGGACTCTATATGTGCTAGCTGTGTAGCTTATGGTAAGATACTTCTTTGCAACTTTCCAATAGTTCTTCATTTGTGAAAATAGAAATGGAAATTTACCCATTACAGGGTTGGTATGAAGATTATGACTAATCCAGGTAAATTTTTCTAGAATATAGTAAACTCTCCACTAGCCTTTAGAAGTAGTTGTTTCTGTAAATGTGAAGAGTACCTGCTTCTCTTGCTTGCATTCCTAGGCTTGGATACTTTTGAAAACAGATTAGGTACTAAATAAAGCCTGACTGACTGTTTGATATTTTTTGCCTTGCTTGGGGGAAGACATCCTAGAACAATATGTTACTATTAGTCATTTTTCTCTCATGTGTACACAGTCTCCATAATAACGATTTGTACTTGGACAACATTTTCTCTATTAACCAGAATCAGTTTTACTAATATTAATGAGGTTTGCAAATACCTGTGTTATGGTAGGATTATGTTTTCTATTAAAGTTGGTCAGGTTAAAAAATGTTAGTGATTTAAAGGAAAAACCAAGACTAGAATATTAATATTCCACAGTGACTATTAACTTTTTAGAAGGTCCACTATTTGAAAGTACAAGTACTTTTTCCTTCTCATGGCAATTTGCAGCTGAAGTCCATTGCTAACATGAAAGGCACTAATGTTATGAATTATTTGTGTATTCAATTTGTACCAACTTGTTATTTATCTATTGCAAATCCTCTAGATATGGTAGACAACAGAAGACATGTATATTTAGGTCTCAGTACAATTTAAAATAAACTCTGTTGCAAAAAAATAAGTCACACTACTGACATGAACTAATGGCCTGCTATATTATGACACAGAAGAAACCACTGATATTTGTTAGCATAAAAGCGTGCTTTCTGGCTTGCCAGTATTTCATTTTTTACAACCTAAATACACATAATTTTGTTCCAAAGAGTAAAGGAATCTATTTATATAATGTGAGCAATTTTTTTTTAACTCAAGCAACAGATAATGAGACAGTCACTAATCCCATGTGGCAAATCCTACTCAGAGAGTACTTTTTCTCCTCTTGCAGCCAATCTGTTATTTGTTATTGTATTTGTTATTTAGTATTCTTTTAAAAAATTGGGTAGAGACCTCCTAGCCTTTTGGTCTGCAAGGCAGAAAAAAGCTGCAGTACTTGTTATTCCTCGAGATCACCATATGTAGAACAGATTATCCAAAGCTGTTTCCCCTTTCTTTTCAATATTTTTTCCTCTATCTTACAACATAGGTGGTCTCCCTCAGGCTTTCCCACCAGCTAGTTTTTGCTAGTTACTTTACCTCTTTGAGCTTCAATTTTTAAAATCTGCATTCTGAGAGAGAGGTTAGAGGTAATATTTTAAAAGATTTTTTCCAACTCTAAATTACATATATTTTGTCACAGTACACTAAATTGTTAACAATTCAATTTTGCTCAATAAATATTTTTGATCTAAAGTCAATTAGGAAATTTATTGAATTTCTGTGTGCAAAGTAGTGGTTTAGGTTGTTGTATTAGTTTCCTATTGATGCTGTAAGAAGTTACCACAAACATAGGGACTTAACACAAATTCATTATCTTTCAATTCTGCAAGTTAGAAATACTTAATGATCTTACTGGGATAAAATCAAAGCATTGGCAGGTCTGTATTCTTTCTGGAGACTCTAGGGTAGAATTAATTTCCTCGCATTTTCCAGATTTGATGTACCCCATTGCTACTCCATTGCTTGGTTCATGCCCCCCCTTTCTCCATTTTTTAAAGTTTTCATTTTAATGCCAGTTAATACACAGTGTTATTCTAGTTTCAGGTGTACAATATAGTGATTCAACAATTCCATACAACACCCAGTGGTCATCATAACAAGTGCACTCCTTAATCCCCGTTGCCTATTTAACTCACCATCCCACCCCCTGTCTTTTGGTAACCATCAGTTTGTTCTCTATAGTTAAGAATCTTTCTTGGTTTGTCTCTATTTTTTTCCCACTTTGCTTGTTTGTTTTGTTTCTTAAATTCCACATATGAGTGAATTCATATGGTATTTGTCTTTCTCTGACTGATTTTGCTTAGCATAAAGACATATGGTATTTGTCTTTTTCTGACTGACTTATTTTGCTTAGCATTTTACTGTCTCTAGATCTATCCATGTCATTGCAAATGACAAGACTTCATCCTTTTTTATGGCTGAATAATATTTCATTGTATATGTGCATGTGCATGCCTGTGTGTGTGTGTGTGTGTGTGTGTATGTATATATATATATATATATATATATATATATATATATATATATATATATTCCTTTTCACTTCCAATTATTAATCAGTTGATACTTGGGTTGCTTCCATTTATTGTTTGTTGAAAATAATGCTACTATAAACATAGGGGTGCATGTTTCCCTTTGGATTAGTGTTTTTGTATTCGTTGGATAAATACTCAGTAGTGTGATTGCTGGGTCATTTTTAAGAATCCTCCATACTTCTTTCCAGAGTGGCTGTACCAGTTTGCATTCCTACCAATGTGCATGAGGGTTCCTTTTTCTTCACATCTTCACCAACATCTGTTATTTCTTGTGTTATTGAGTTTAGCCATTCTGACAGATGTGAGGTAATGTCTCATATCAGTTTTGATTTGCATTTCCCCAATAGTAAGTGATGAATATCTTTTCACGTGTCTATTGGCCATCATGATGTCTTCTTTGGAGAAATGTCTGTTCATATCTTCCCCCCATTTTTACTTGGAATATTATTTTTGGGTATTGAGTTTTGTAAGCCATTTATATATTTTGGATACTAACTTTTTATTGAATATGTCATTTGCAAATGTCTTCTCCTATTCTGTAGGCTACCTTTGGGTTTTGTAATTGTTTCCTTTGTTATATAGAAGGTTTTTATTTTGATGAAGTCCCATTAGTTTATCTGTGATTTTGTTTCCCCAGTCTCAGAAGACATATCTAGGAAAAAGTTGCAGGGCGCCTGGGTGGCTCAGTCGGTTAAGCGTCCAACTTTGGCTAAGGTCATGATTTCATGATTCGTGGGTTCGAGCCCCACATTGAGCTCTGTACTGACAGCTCAGAGCCTGGAGACTGCTTCAGATTCTCTCTCTCTCTCTCTCTCTGCCCCTCCCCTGCTTGTGCTGTATCTTTCTCTCTCTCTCTCAAAAACAAACATTTAAAAGAAAGCAGTTTAGAAAAAAGTTGCTATAGCTGATGTTAAGAGGTTACTGTCTGTTCTAGATTTTTGTGGTTTCAGTCTCACATTTAGGTCTTTATTCCATTTTGAATTTATTTTTATGTATGCTATAAGAAAGTGGTTATTATTTTGCATGTTGCTGTCCAGTTTTCCCAACACCATTTGTTTTGTTTTTTAATGTTTTTGAAGTTTATTTATTTTGAGAAAGAGAGAGAGCACATGAGCCGGGTAGGGGCAGTGAGAGAGGGGAGAGAGACAGTCTCAAGCAGGCTCCACACTGTTAGCCCATGCGAGGCTCAAACTCACTAACCACAAGATCATGACCTGAACTGAAGTCAAGAGTTGGACACTCAACTGACTGAGCCACCCAGGTGCCCTTCCCAACACTATTTGTTGAAAAGACTGTCTTTCTCTCATTGGATAGTCTTTCCTGCTATGTCAAAAATTAATTGACCATACGGTTGTGGCTTTATTTCAGGGTTTTCTAATCTGTTCTATTGATCTGTGTGTCTATTTTTGTGCCAGTACCATATGTTTTGATTACTATACCTGTATAATATAATTTGAAGTCCAGAATTGTGATGCCTCCAGCTTTGGTTTTTGTTTTTTTGTTTTCTTTCAAGATTGCTTTGTCTATGTGGGGTCTTTTGTGGCTCCATACAAATTTTAAAATAGTTTGTTCTAGTTCTGTGAAAACTGCTTTTGGTATTTTGATAGACTTACATTAAATGTGTAAATTGCTTTGGGTAGTATAGGCATTTTAACAATATTTGTTCTTCCAGTCCATGAGTATGGAATGTTTTTCCATTTCTTTGTGTCATTTTCAGTTTCTTTCATCAGTGTTTTATAGTTTTCAGAGTACAGTACTTTCAGGTCTTTGGTTAGATTTAGTCCTAGGCATCTTATTATTTTTGGTGCAATTATAAATGGGATTGTTTTCTTAATTTCTCTTTCTACTGCTTCATTGTTGGTGTATAGAAATGCAACAGATTTCTGTACATTGGTTTTTATTCTGTGACTTTACTGAATTTATGTATCATTTCTAGTAGGTTTTTTTGGTAGTCTTTTGGGTTTTCTATAAAGAGTATCATATCTGCAAATAGTGAAAATTTTACTTCTTCCTCATAATTTGTATGCCTTTTATTTCTTTTTGTTGTCTGATTGCTGAAGCTATGACTTCCAGTACTATTTTGAATAGAAGTGGAGGGAGTGGAATTCCTTGTCTTTTTCCTGATCTTAGGGGAAAAGCTCTCAGTTTTTCCCCATTGAGGATGTTGGTAGCTGTGGGTTTTTCAGATATGGTCTTTATTATGCTGAGATATTTTCTCTGTAAATCTTCTTTGTTGAAGGTTTTTATCATGAATGGATGTTGTACTTTGTCACATTCTCTTCATCTATTGAAATGATCATATGGTTCTTACCGTTTCCCTTTTTGATGTGTTATATGATGGTGATTGATTTGAGAATATTAATATTAAACATCCCTTGCAACCCAGAAATAAGTCCCATTTGATTGTGGTGAATGATTTTTTAAATGTATTGTTGAATTGGTTTGCTAATATTTTTTTTTTTTTTTGAGGATTTTTGCATCTATGTTCATCAGGGTATTGACTAGCAGTTCTCTTTTTTTGACGGGTCTTTATCTGGTTTTGGAATCAGTATAACTGTTCATAAAATGAATTTGGACATTTCCTTTCCTCTTCTATTTTTTGGAATAGTTTGGGAAGAATAGGTATTAACTCTTCTTTATATGTTTGGTAGAATTCACCTGTGAAGCCATCTGGTGTTGGACTTTTATTTGTTGGGAGTTTTTTTGATTTCTGATACAGTTTCTTTGCTGGTTATCAGTCTGTTCAATTTTCTATTTCTTCCTATTTTAGTTTGGGTAGTTTATATGTTTCTAGGAATTTATCTATTTCTTCTAGGTTGTACAATTTGTTGGGATATAGTTTTTCATAATATTTTCTTATAATTGTATTTCTGTGGTTTTGGTTTTATTTCTCCTCTCTTCTTTGTGATTTTATTTATTTGAGTTCTTTCTCTTCTTTTCTAGATAAATCTGTCTAGAAGCATATCAGTTTTACTGATCTTTTCAGAGAACTAGCTCCTGGTTTCATTGGTCTGTTCTATTGGTTTTTTGTTTTTGTTTTTTAGTCAATATCACTTATTTCTTCTCTAATCTTTATTATTTCCTTCCTTCTGCTGTTTTTAGCTTTTGTTTCTTGTTCTTTTTCTAGCTTCTTATATGTAAGTTTAAGTTGTTTATTTGAGATTTTTCTTACTACTTGAGGTCGGCCTATATTGTTATAAACTTCTCTCTTAGAACCACTTTTGCTTCATCCCAAAGGTTTTGGACTGTTATGTTTTCATTTTCATTTGTTTCTATGTACTTTTAAATTTCTTCTTTGATTTCCTATTTGACTCATTTATTGGTTAGTAGCCTGTTATTTAATTTTCATGTATTTATGGTCTTTCCAGATTTTTTCTTGTGGTTGACTTCGAGTTTCATAGTATTATGATCAGAGAAGATTCATGGTATGACTTTAATCTTCTTGAATTTGTTGAGGCTGATTTTGTGTGCTAATATGCGATCTCTTCAGGAGAATGTTCCATGTTCACTTGAAAATAATGTGTATTCTGCTGTTTTAGAATGGAATGTTCTGAATATATCTGTTACATCCATCTGTTCCAGTGTGTCGTTCAAAGCCGTTGGTTTTATGCTAAATGATCTGTTCATTGATGTAACTGGGGTGTTAAATGTTAAAGTCAACTGCTATTATTGGATAATATCGTTTAGTTCCCTTATGTTTGTTATTAATTGTTTTATATATTTCGGTGCTTCTATGTTGGGTGCATAAATATTTATAATTGTTATATCTTCTTGTTGGATTGCCCCTTTTATTATTATATAGTGTCCTTTGTCTCTTGTTACAATCTTTGTTTTAAAGTCTATTTTGTCCAACATAAGTATTGCTACACCAAAGTCTATATTGTCCAATATAAGTATTGATTTTTTTTGACATCCATTTGTATGATAAATGTTTCTCCATCTTCTCACTTTCAATCTGAAGGTGTCTTTACATCTAAAAAGTTTCTTGTAGGCAGCATGTAGGCGAGTCTTGTCTTCTTTTATCCATTCTGTCACCCTATGCTTTTGATTGGAGTTTTTAGTCCATTTACATTCAAAGTAGTTATTGATAGAAATGTATTTACTGTTATTTTAGTAATTGTTTTGTGATTGTTTCTGAAGATTTTCTCTGATCCTTTCTTGTCTTTCTCTCATGTTTTGCTCATTTTCTTTAGTAATATATTTGGATTTCTCTTTATTCATTGCATGTGTATTAGTGTTTTTTGATATATGTTTATCATTAGGTTTCTATATAGCCTCTTCTGCAAATAGCGTCTGTATTAAGTTGGTGGTCATTTAAGTTTGGATCCATTCTCTTCTCTCCTCCCAATCCATGTTTTAGGTACATGTTATTACATTTTATATCTTTTTTTTTTTAATTCCTTGACTGTTTTTTTAACAGAAATATTCATTTTTACTGCTTTTGTGTTCTCTGCCTTTGTACTATCACTTTTGGTCTCTCCACTCGAAGAGTCACTTATAATATTTCTGCAGAGCTGGTTTTGTGGTCATGAACTGCTTTAGTTTTTGTCTTGGAAACTCTATTTCTCCTTTTTACTGAATGATATTCTTGCTGGATAGAGTATTATTGGCTGTAGATATTTTTCCCATTCAGCACTTTGAGGATGTATGCCAATACTTCTGTCATTCAAAGTTTCTGTTGAACAATCTCTTACTAGTCTTATGGGCTTTCTCTTGTAGTTACTATCTTTTTGCTGCCTAAAAATTGTCAGCATATTTTTCCAATTCAATTATAATCTATCTTGGTGTGAGTATGCTTTTGTTTATTTTGATGGGAGTTCCTGTGCCACCTGGATCAGGATATCTTTTTTTCCCCCAAGATTAGGGAAGTTTTCAGCCATTATTTCTTCAAATACGTTTTCTACCCCCTTTACTCTCTTTTCTTCTGATATTCCTATTATATGAATGTTATTAAGTTTGATGAAGTCACTAAGTTCCCTAAGTCTATTCTTGTGTTGAATAATTCTTTTTTCTTTTTGTGTAGCTTGATTACTTTCCACTACTCTATCTTCTAGGTCACTAGTTCATTCCTCTGCTTCTTCCATCCTGCTGTTCATTCTATCAAACATATTTCTCATATCATTTATTAAGACTTTATCCCTGCTATGTTATTCTTTATCTCTCTGTTAAGGGTCTCACTAATGTCTTCCACTCTTTTCTCAAGTCCTGTGAGTATCTTTATGATAATTGTTTTAAATTCTCTATCAGGTATGTTACTTACATCTGTTTTGCTTAGATCTCTGGCCATGGCCTTGTCGTGTTCTTTCATTTAGGATAAATTTTTCTGTCTCCTGATTTTGTCTGTCTCTCTGTATCACTTCTGTATATTAAGAAAGTCAGCTATGTCTTCTGCTCTTGAAAGTAGTGGGCTTTGGGGCACCTGGGTGGCTCAGTCAGTTAAGTGTCTGACTTCAGCTCGGGTCATGATCTCACAGTTAGTGGGTTCGAGCCCTGTGTCAGGCTCTGTGCTGACAGCTAACTCAGAGACTGGATGGAGTCTGTTTCAGATTCTGTATCTCCCTCTCTCTCTGACCCTCCCCTGCTCACGCTGTCTGTCTCTCTCTTTCTCTCTCTCTCTCAGAAATTAAAAAAGTAAACAAACAAACAAAAAAGGAAAGCAGTGAGATTAGGAAGAAGTAGTCCTGGAATGCCCTGAGTGCAGTTTCCCTTCACCAGAACCTGTCACCTCAGGAGAATATCTTATGTGTGTTGTTTATGCCCTGCTATTGTGTCTGGGTTGCTTTTCCTTTCAGTGCAGTTGTCTGCACTGACTCTCTGCCTGTTTTGGCTGTGCTTGCTCTCTCTAGTGTTAGTGGGACCCTGGAAGGCCAGCTTTGAGGGGGCATGTCTTCTGGGGAATTTGGAAGTGGGGTGGTGGTGTTAGCAAAATTTGCACTGGGCCACTAGTCATATTGTCAGATTCCCCAAAGCACTTTGGTGGCTGAGGCTGTACTACTCTGGCAGTGGGGAGATTTAGGCTAGGTGCATCATGTGGTGATGGCTGGGTGTGGTGGCTGGCCATGGCATGATGACTGGGTGTGGCATATGCATGGCTTTAAGAAAATTTGCCTGAGCCTAGGGCCAAGGCTAGTAGGCTTAGAGTAGGCAAATTATCAGGAGAAATTGTGGGTGTGGTGCACTGCTAGCTAGTTAGGTAGCAAGTGTCTGTACATCACTGCTTCCCACAAGTGGTTCTGTGTTTATGCTAGGAGGCAAGGGAGGATAATGGTATCTTCTAGCCCCCTTGTTTTTAGAGAAGTTCTCCAACATGCTCTGAAATCAGTATGAACAGATCTGTCTCTCATTTGCCCCTGGCATTGTGTAAATTGCTATTTTTATGTTGCCTCTCTGTGCAGGCTGCCTCTTTAAGGGCAGCAACCAGTTGTCACTCACCTTCTTGGCCCACCCTGTGCTGAGTCAGCTAATTTTTTAAAGCCCCAGGCTCCAAGTTCTACCAGTCTTACAATCTCATGGAATTCAGTCACTTTGGTTTTTAAAGTCAAACAATATGGGGATTAGTTTTCCCTTTGTGAGCTGCCTGGTACAAAGGCCTGTTTCTCTGCCTTTTTCACATGCACAGTTCCCTACCTCTGTGGGCAGCTTCCCTCCACCTTTCTGATCATCCTAATATTTCAGATGCAGCTTCTTTGTATTTAGTTGTGGAGTTTGTTCTGCCAGTCTTTAGATTGCTCTCCAGTTTATTGACTCAGATATGGAGGTTATTGAGTTGTAAATGTGGGATTGGATTAGCTCAGGATCCTCCTACTCCACCATCTTTCCAAGCTCCCACTCCTCTTTCTCCATTTTCAAAGCCAACAACATAATTGTGACTCTTTTCTCTAGTGACATCTTTCTCTGACTGATTTTTTTTTTCTGCCTCCCTCTTCTACTTTCAAAGTCCCTTATAATTACATGGGACCACCTAGATGAACCAAGATAATCTTTTTTATTTTCAGGTCAGCTGATAAGTAACCTTAATTCCTTTTTGCCATATAACCTAATATATTCACAGGTTTCAGGGGTTGATATCTTGGAGGGATGATAGTATTCTAATATTTATGTATGTATTTATTTAAGAAATAATTTTCTAAAACAACTATAGTGTTGCAGGCACCCTATTAGGCACTGTAGATATACTAGAAAACAAAAATGGACATGGTCTCTCCCATCCTGGAATTCACCAGCTGGTGACATGACATTAATTAGATATTCTGATTCAAGTATTAAATTGCAACTGTAGTAAGGAAGAAGTGATACTGTGAGAACCTATAAAAAGATTTAGTAGCCTAGAAAAAGATGTGAGGAAAGGAAGTAGTGACCATTGCGTTAAGACCTAGAGGAGTAGTTGGAATCTACCAAGCACAGAAGGGAGGGAAGAGGGTTCCAGGAAGAGGGAACAGAACATACACAAAGACCCTGGAATAGGAGAAGGTAAAGCCAATAAGAGAGACTGAGATAAGGCTACTGTGGCTGGAGATACAGCAGGAGGGTTCCACGATGTCTTATGAGTTAGAATTAGAGAGGTAGAAGGGGCCCAGATCCTGTTCTACCATCTCTATTGGTCACACCAGAAAACTTTGTTTATGCTAATGGCAACTGAAAGGCACACAATAATTTAAGTGATTTAGTGACCTGACCAAATCAAATTTTCAGAAGTTGATTTTGAGGATAGAAGACCCCATCCTTGTCTTCAAGAAACTTTCAGTCTCTTTAATGGAAGTTATAAAAACACATGAAAATTTAAATAACATGAGAATTAAATAGTCAAACAGGACAAACAACAGTTATGTTGCTAGATGGTACAGATAAGAGTTCTGAATTTATAGGATGAAAATCAGACAGAATATGAAATCTCTGAATATAGATGGACTTGGGAGAACCATGGATATACTTCAATATTAATACTTTATTAAGGATACTGTCTTAGTATCCTTAGTATTCTATTAATGTGTAACAAATTATGACACACTTAGTGGAATAGAATACATTCATTTATTGCCTCATAACTATGTAGATCAGAAGTTCAGCACCCAGCAACCTGTCTGGATTCTCTGCTTAGTCTCAAAGGCTGAAATCGAAGTGTTATTAGCAGGACTGCTTTCCTTTCTGGAGTTCTGGGGCACAGTCTGCTGCCAACTTCATTCAGGTTGTTGCCAGAATACAGATTTTTGTTGTTGTATGTCTGGGGTCCCCTTTTACTTGACATGTAGCCTTCTCCATTTTAAAGCCAGAAGTAGCAAATTCTTCGAATACTTTGAAGCTTTCTGACTGCTCTTTCTACTTTCCTCTTCTGCTTTTGAGTGCTCATGTGATTGATTACCTTGGGTCCACTAGATAATCCAGGATAATCTCCTTATTTTAAGGTCAAGTGATTAACCTTAATCACATCAGCAAGTTCCCTTTTGCCAGGTATGGTAACATATTTAAAGTGCTAGAATTAGAGCATAAAATATTCTTTGACTCTACAACTTTCCCTGCCATAGACATACACCTAGGCAGAATGGGGAATTTCAAAGAATATGCTTTTGAATTTACCTTATGACTGAGGCGGTAAGTTTAATAATAATTATTGTGTGTGTGTGTGTGTGTATGTGTGTGTGTGTGTATAAATGTGTGATATCATTATCATAAATGCCTGCAAGATGCAGGAACATATGCCTGTTTTAAACAAACATCAAGACCTTTGGTTAACTGCAGAGAAGTTTGAAAAGGCTTTCAAATTAAAAAAATTTTAAACAAAGTCTGAACTGGTGAAACAAAAATATATTTGTGGATAAAATTTGGCCCAATGGCTGCCAGATGTGACCCTTGGAATAGATTCTCTATAAGCTAGTGAAAAAAAATAATGTAGAGAAATGACACTTAAAATTTGAGACACTCAGAGCCAGAACTATTTACTTCTTTTCTCATCACTAGCATTTGAGAAAATTAATTGCTGCCTAATTTTGAAACAATTTTTCCAGGATGCCATTCTCTTTGGTTCTCTTCTTTATTCTCCTTTGTGCCTATTCTTCCCCAGCTTTCCCCAGTTACTGGAGTGGCCCAGGTATTGCTCCTCTGACCTTTTCTTGTCCATATGCATTCTAGTTGATCTCATAAGTCCTTGGCGATAAATGCTAATTTAAGGGCGATGACTCCCAAGTTTATGCTTTCAGCCCTGACATCTCTGAATTCCTGTCATTTCTATCCAGCTGACTATTGGACATCCACACTTCCGTTTCTAATAGTCACATACATCTTAATGTTAAAGCTAAACCTTTCTTCTTCCCTCTAAAACCTGCTCCTCTCTCAATCTCCTTGTCTCAGTAAATGGCTACCCCATTGTTTTGGGCTGCTCAAGCCCCAAATCTTGGTGCAATCCATGATATCTTCCCTTCTTTCACACCATATATATAATATACATCTAATCTATTAACCAATCTGTCTGGATCTTTGAAATATATCCAGGATCTCTCACTACTCCCAATGTTATCATTCTGGGACAATCCAAAGCCATATTTCACTTGCATATTGTGCTATTTCTTGTTTACATCCTTTCTGTCATACTGTCTACTATCCATACTGCAGCCAGAGTGATGCTAAGCAATGGGTATTATATGTAACTGATGAATCACTGAATTCTACTCCTGAAATCAATATTGCACTTTATGTTAACTAACTAAATTTATAAACAAACAAATAAATAAAAAAATAAATAACCAAACAGATTACATTCCTTCTCTCTAAAAATACTCCAGTGGCATCCCATGTTACTCAGAATAACTTTCTGTGTCCTCTTTGGCCCATCATCTGGCTCTACCTATATCCCTGACTTCATCTCTAACCTTTTCCTCTTTTCCTTGTTACTTCAGTCATGTCCACCACCCTGTTGTTTCTTGAACAGATCATGTAGAATCCATCATTCTTTTCCCCACTTGTTTTATCCTGTAGCTTCATTTGGTTGCCAACTCAAATGTCAGTTAAGAGATCTCCTTAGATAAAACAGTGTCCTATCCTATCACAATTCTCTGTACCTTTTACTTTGTTTACTTTTTTATAATTTTTAAATTAATTAATTAATTAATTTTTTTTACATACAGTTTATTGTCAAGTGGGTTTCCATATAACACCCAGTGCTTATCCCCAAAAGTGCCCTCCTCCATGCCCATCTCCCCCCTCCCCCCTACACCCATGTTTATTTTTTTAATAAGCATTTATACTGCATGACAAATGAAATGTTTGTGTTTATATGTTTATTGATCTAGTGACTGTTTTTCTTCACTATAATGTAAGATCTTTGAGAGCAACAACTTTATCTGTTTTGTTGACTGAAGCTCTCGACACTTATGAAGTAGACATGTGTTTGTTAAAGGGATTAAAATAGGATATTTTTCTGGTAGAATATTCTGAGTTAGTTCCAATAAGGGAACAACCCAGAAGTGAGTAAGACCCAGACATTATAAATAACTGCTACTACCAGTAGTAATAATACTATGTATTTATAATATTTATTGAATATTTATTGAATGCTTATCAAACCTTTCACTGTTTTCTCTTTGTTCAGAGATGTATACCCCAATCCATGCTGTGTCTTACCTATCTCTCATCATGCTTTCTTCTCCCCATCTCTCTCTATGTTTTCCAGCTCACTACTTCACTTTTTAAGTAATTTAATTCTTGTAGTAGTACTATTAGACTGTTGGTATTAGAGTTTTGCTACTAAATGTTGCTTTGTCCAACTGAGTGTTTACTTATTTAATTTAATTGTATTTATTTTGGGAGAGAGATTGGGAGGGGCAGAGAGAAAGAGAGGGAGAAAGAGAGAATCCCAATCATGCTCCACACTGTTGGCACGTGGAACCCGATGTGGGGCTCGAATTCAGGAACCCGTTGAGATCATGACCTGAGCCAAAACCAAGAATCTGACACTTAACCGACTGAGCCACTGAGACGCCACCATGTCATATTCTTTTTTAATGTGTTTTCTGAGTATGTAGCAATTTTCCCTTTACAGCTCTGTTACCAATTTGTAATTATATATTATCACTATGGTCATTTGATTAATTCACTTAGTGGAATCTATGCTCTTTGAAGACATCTATCTGTCTTTGCTGGCCATTCTATTCCAAGCTCTTAGAACCACATCTTCTATATGGTAGGAATTCCATTCATATTTATGGAATGAATCATTAAATAAAAATTTACACAATGTCTGTCATATAGTAGGCTCTCAAACATGGTAGTCATTACCATTTTATCTTCTAGCTGCTTTAGTTGTACAATTACCTCAGCATATTCCCTGAAGAATATTATCATTTTTTAAGAACAGATTGCAAATGTCCCCCCAGCTAGCTGAAAGAGTGTCCTGTTGGGTTATGCTATTTAAGTTAACATTTAAGTCTGCAGCATTTAAAATGAAAGAATAAATGCCAAATAAAATGATTTCTATTTTTATATAATATATCTGAAAATAATTTCTCTGGTAATTAGCTGAAAGAATCCATTCTTTTCTTAAGGCCTCTCCCAGTTTATAAAAATAACACTGTTGTCAGCATAGTGGAGGATGCCTGGTTTCCTTTTGTAACTGGGCAAACAGCCCATTCTTGTAACAAGTGAATTGTGTTCGTGAGATATAAATACAAAAAGAAGGGGGTTATGACCCAACTCTCTCTTCCAATTAAGTATAATTGGAATTTTATCATGTCATCTCCTCTGATTTTCGACTCAGGGTAGGTCTGAGTCCAAAATGTCTTTCTATGTCTTTCCAAATTTCTTTCCTGCTACTTCCTTTTTAATACTATGTTCCATTTATTTTTTTTTTTTATGACCTGACTTTATTTTTTTTTAAGTTTCATCTTATTTTATTTTATTTTATTTTATTTTTTTACAAATAGTTTATTGTCAAATTAGTTTCCACATAACACCCAGTGCTCATCCCCACAAGTGCCCTCCTCCATGCCCACCCCTCCTCCCCCCCACATCCACCAGTCCTCAGTTTTTGTCAGCATTCAAGAGTCTCTCATGGTTTGCCTCTCCTCCCTTTCCCCCACCATTTCCGCCCTTCTTCTCCCCCTTGGTCCTCTGTTAAGTTCCTCCTAATCCTCCTATACGTGCACACATATGATATTTGTCTTTCTCTGCCTGACTTATTTCGCTCAGCATAACACCCTCAAGGTCCATCCATGTTGCTACACATGGCCAGATTTCATTGTTTCTCATTGCCATGTAGTATTCCATGGTATAGATAAACCACATCTTCTTGATCCATTCATCTGTTGATGGACACTTAGGCTCTTTCCAGGTTTTAGCTATTGTGGAGAGTGCTGCTATGAACATTGGGGTACATGTGCTCCTATGCCTCAGCATTTCTGTATCCCTTGGGTAAATTCCTAGCAGTGCTATTGCTGGGTCATAGGGGAGTTCTATTGTTAGTTTCCTTAGGAACCTCCACACTGTTTTCCAGAGAGGCTGTACCAGTTTACATTCCCACCAACAGTGTAGGAGGGTGCCCGTTTCTCCACATCCTCGCCAGCATCTAGCGTTCTCTGATTTGCTCATTTTAGCCACTCTGACTGGCGTGAGGTGGTATCTCAGTGTGGTTTTGATTTGTATTTCCCTGATGAGGAGCGATGCTGAGCATCGTTTCATGTGTCTGTTGGCCATCTGGATGTCCTCTTTGGAGAAGTGTCTGTTCATATCTTCTGCCCATTTCTTCACTGGGTTGTTTGTTTTTCGGGCGTGTAGTTTGGTGAGTTCCTTGTAGATTCTGGATATCAACCCTTTATCTGATATGTCATTTGCAACTATCTTTTCCCGTTCCGTTGGTTGCCTATTAATTTTGTGGGTTGTTTCCTTGGCTGTGCAGAAGCTTTTAATCTTGAGGAGGTCCCAACAGTTTATTTTTGCTCTTAATTCCCTTGCTTTTGGGGATGTGTCAAGTAAGAAGTTGCTGCGGTGGAGGTCAAGGAGGTTGTTTCCTGATTTCTCCTCTAGGGTGTTGATAGTTTCCTGTCTCACGTTCAGGTCCTTTATCCATTTTGAGTTTATTTTTTGTGCATGGTGTGAGAAAATGATCTAGTTTCATTCTTCTGCATGTTGCTGTCCAGTTCTCCCAACACCATCTGTTAAAAAGGCTGTCTTTTTTCCATTGGATATTCTTTCCTGCTTTGTCAAAGATTAGTTGGCTGTATACTTTTGGGTCCACTTCTGAGTTCTCAATTCTGTTCCATTGGTCTATATGTCTGTTTTTGTGCCAATACCATACTGTCTTGATGATGACAGCTTTGTAGTAGAGGCTAAAGTCTGGGATGGTGATCCCTCCCGTTTTGGTTTTATTTTTCAGGATTACTTTGGCTATTCGGGGTCTTTTGTGGTTCCATACAAATTTTTTGGATAGTTTGTTCTAGTTTTGAGAAGTATGCTGGTGCAATTTTGATTGGAATTGCATTGAATGTGTAGAGTGCCTTAGGTAGTAATGACATCTTAACTATATTTATTCTTCCTATCCATGAGCATGGAATGTTTTTCCATTTCTTTGTGTCTTCTTCAATTTCCTTCATAAGTGTTCTATAGTTTTCATCATACAGATCTCTTGTATCCTTGGTTAGGTTTATTCCGAGGTATTTTATGGTTTTTGTGCAATTGTGAATGGGATCAGTTTCTTGATTTCTCTTTCTGTTGCTTCATTGTTGGTGTATAAAAATGCAACCGATTTCTGTACGTTGATTTTGTACCCTGCAACTTGGCTGAATTCTTGGATCAGTTCTAGTAGGCTTCTGGTGGAGTCTGTCGGGTTTTCTATGTAGAGTATCATGTCATCTGCGAAGAGTGAAAGTTTGACTTCCTCTTTGCCAATTCTGATGCCTTTGATTTCCTTTTGGTGTCTGATGGCTGATGCTAGGACTTCCAGCACTATGTTAAACAGCAGTGGTGAGAGTGGGCATCCCTGTCGTGTTCCTGATCTCAGGGGGAAAGCTCTGAGTTTTTCCCCGTTGAGGATGATGTTAGCTGAAGGCTTCTCATAGATGGCTTTGATGATGTTTAAGTAGGTTCCTTCTATCCCAACTTTCTCGAGAGTCTTTATTAAGAAGGGATGCTGTATTTTGTCAAATGCTTTTTCTGCATCTATTGACAGGATCATATGGTTTTTATCTTTTCTTTTATTGATATGATGTATCACATTGATTGATTTGCGAATGTTGAACCAGCCCTGTAACCCAGGAATGAATCCCACTTGATCTTGGTGGATGATTCTTTTTATATGCTGCTGGATTCGATTTGCAAGGATCTTGTTGAGAATTTTTGCATCCGTATTCATCAAGGATATTGGCCTGTAGTTCTCTTTTTTTGCTGGATCTCTGTCTGGCTTGGGAATCAGTGTGATGCTGGCTTCATGAAATGAATCCGGGAGTTTTCCTTCGCTTTCTATTTTTTGGAATAACTTGAGAAGAATTGGGATTAATTCTGTTTTAAATGTCTGGTAGAATTCCCCAGGGAAGCCATCAGGTCCAGGGCTCGTATTTGTTGGGAGATTTTTGATCACTGATTCAATTTCTTCACTCATTATGGGTCTGTTCAGGTTTTCTATTTCTTCCCGTGTGAATTTTGGTAGTGAGTGTGTGTTTAGGAATTTATCCATTTCTTCTAAGTTATCCAATTTGTTGGCATATAATTTTTCATAGTATTCCCTGATAATTGCTTGTATTTCTGAGGGGTTGGTTGTAATAAGTCCATTTTCATTCATAATTTTGTCTATTTGGGTGCTCTCTCTTTTCTTTTGGATAAGTCTGGCTAGAGGTTTGTCAATTTTGTTTACCTTTTCAGAAAACCAACTCTTGGTTTCATTGATCTGTTCAATTGTTTCTTTGGTCTCTATGTTGTTTATTTCTGCTCTAATTTTTACTATTTCTCTTCTTCTACTGGGTTTAGGGCGTTCTTGTTGCTCTGCCTCTAGTTCCTTTAGGTGAGCTGTTAGATTTTGGACTTGCGCTTTTTCTAATCTCTTGAAATAGGCCTGGAGAGCAATGTACTTTCCTCTTAGGACTGCCTTTGCCACATCCCATAGATTTTGAATTGTGTTTTCATTTTCATTTGTTTCCATATATTTTTTAATTTCATCTCTAATTGCCTGATTGGCCCATTCATTCTTTAGAAGGGTGTTCTTTAACCTCCATGTTTTTGGAAGTTTTCCAGACTTCTTCCTGTAATTGATTTCAAGTTTCAAAGCATTGTGATCTGACAGTGTGCATGGTATGATCTCTATTCTTTTATATTTATTGAGGGCTGCTTTATGTCCCAGTATGTGATCTATCTTGGAGAATGTGCCATGCGCACTTGAGAAGAAAGTAAATTCCCTGGCCTCAGGATGTAAAGTTCTAAATATATCCGTCAGGTCCATCTGGTCCAATGTATCTTTCAAGTCCATTATTTCTTTAGTGATTTTCTGTCTGGTTGACCTATCCATTGCTGTAAGTGGAGTATTAAAGTCCCCTGCTATTAGCACATTCTTATCTATAAGCTTGTTTTTGTTTGTGATTAATTGTTTTAGATATTTAGGTGCTCCCATATTCGGTGCGTAGACATTTATGATTGTTAGTTCTTCCTGATGGATGGACCCTGTAATTATTATGTAGTGCCCTTCTTCATCTCTTGTGATTGTCTTTAATTTAAAGTCCAGTGTGTCTGATATAAGTATCGTTACTCCGGCTTTCTTTTGATTTCCTGTAGCATGATATATATTTCTCCATCCCCTTACTTTTAATCTGAAGGTATCTTCCCGTCTAAAATGAGTTTCTTGTAGACAGCATATAGATGGAGTTTGTTTTTTAATCCATTCTGCTACCCTATGTCTTTTGATTGGAGCATTCAGCCCATTTACATTCAGTGCTATTATTGAAATATGTGGGTTTAGAGTCTTTGTATCTTTTGTAGGGTTCATGTTTGTGGTGGTGTCTCTGGAATCTTTGTTCCTTGCAACCTTTCCTTCAGAGCATCCCCCTCAGGATTTCTTGTAGGGCTGGCTTCGTGGTGACAAATTCTTTCAATTTCTGTTTGTTTGGAAAGGTTTTTATCTCTCCTTCTATTTTGAATGACAGGCTTGCTGGATAGAGGATTCTTGGCTGCATATTTTTACTGTTCATCACCTTGAAGATCTCTTGCCATTCCTTTCTGGCCTGCCACGTTTCAGTAGATAGGTCTGTCACCACTCTGATAGGTTTCCCTTTGTATGTGAGGGCCCTTTTCTCCCTAGCTGCTTTCAAAATTCTCTCTTTGTCCTTGTATTTTGCCATTTTTACGATGATATGTCGTGCAGAAGATCGATTCAAGTTACGTCTGAGAGGAGTCCTCTGAGCCTCTTGTATTTCCACATTTACTTCCTTCCCCAGGTCGGGGAAGTTCTCTGCTATAATTTGTTCCAGGACTCCTTCAGCACCTTTCCCTCTCTCTTCCTCTTCTGGGATTCCTATGATACGGATATTGTTGCGTTTGACTGTGTCGCTGAGCTCTCGAATTCTTCTTTCCTGTTCTTGGATCAGTTTGTCTCTTTTTTTGTCAGCTTCTTGTTTTTCTAGAATGGTGTCTTCTAAATCACTTATTCTCATGGGGCGCCTGGGTGGCTTAGTCGGTTAAGCGTCCGATTTTCGCTTGGGTCATGATCTCGCGGTTCGTGGGTTCGAGCCCCGCGTCGGGCTCTGTGCTGACTGCCAGCTCAGAGCCTGGAGCCTGTTTCAGTCTGTGACTCCCTCTCTCTCTGACCCTCCCCTGCTCACGCTGTCTCTCTCTCTCCTAGAAATAAATAAAACATTAAAAAAAATTTAAATCACTTATTCTTCTTTCTGCCTCTTCAAGCCGTGCATTGGAGGACTCTAATTTATTATGGATCTCATTTATCGCATTTTTTAATTCTTCATGCCTATTTTTATTTTCCATTCTGTCTGTAGCCATAGTTTCTTTGATGTCCCCTATGTTTTTTTCAAGCCCTGCTATTAATTTCACCATTATTATTCTAAAATCTTGTTCACTTATGCTGCTGATATCTGTTTTGAGCAGTTCATTAGCTGTCATTTCTTCTTGGAGTTTCTTTGGAGGAGAGTTCTTTCGTTTCGTCATTTTAGTTAGCTTTCCGGCTCTTGTTGGTTTTAAAGACCTGTTATGCTCTCTGTTTCTATGAGCGCTGCTATATCCAAGAAGACTCTTTGACTTTCCAGGGCCTATCCTTTCAGAGATTGTTTTTTGAATGGTATCCCTCGGTCTCTCTTGTTGGGACCTTAGTTATTTTATTTTCCTATTCGTAGTGATATTTGGGACTCTTCACCTTGTGTACTCTAGCTTGTTTCTTGAGGTAGCCCTGGAAAAGAAAACAGACAGACAAACACACAGGGAGCAGGAGCACACATACGCACAGGCTAATTCAACTAACATGCAAAGTGAGAGGGAAAACGAAAAAGTTAATAGAAAAGACGGAAGAGGGAGGGCGAATAGGGAGCATAAAATACATAAAAGGGTCAAAAAGGGGAAAAGAAAAGGAAAAAAGAAGAAAACCGATGGACAAAGAACGGTTTAAAGCATATACCTGGATTTCCCAGCTACAGTTAAATAGCCGTGTGTATGCAGTGCTGGTTGAAGAGCATAGAGAAAAAGAGAGAAGGCAGGGTGAGACAAGGCAGATTTGGAAATAGAATGAACAGGCAGAAGGGATAAGAAACTTTTTTCAAAGAGATAAAGGGTAGAATATGGTTGGATAGGTGAGAGAAGGATGCTGGAACTATCCAGAGAAACTATATAGTCTAATTACTCCTGAGAGAAATAGCTGAAAAAGTCGGTAGGTGTAGAATTTACATTTATAGAATGGACTTGTGATTGTTTAAGCAAGCTGGCGACCAGAGTTAATCAGGTCAGTGTTTTGGGGAAAAAAGCGAGAAAAGAGAAAGAAGAAGGAAAAAAGAGAAAAGAAAGGGGGAAAAAAAAGAAAGAAGAAAAAAAAAGGAAAAAAAAAAGGGAGGAGGCCACCTCTCAGGCAGGGATGGGCGTGGCGTGATCCGATGCCTCAGGCGGGGGTTCTGCCTTGGCGATTGTGGGAAGGAGAGTGACGGTGCTCCAGTCCCTTCTTGAACCCCGCGCTGCAGCTCGCTTTTTTTTTTTTTGGCGTGTCAACTCCCCGTTCCGGGGACGCAGCCGAAGTTGGTTGCACTCTTCAACCCAGGCCAGTTCCAATCTCCAAATCCCAGTCCGCGCCCCGCTGAAGTTGCCTTAGACACAGCTTCCCAGACAACCCCCTCGGGCTATTCCAGGCTCCCTGCTGAGCTCTGGGGGCGGAGTCAGGATCGCTGCTTCCTTCTCTGGGTCGGGCTGGTGCGCATGTGCGGGGACTTGCCTGCCGGGTCCGTGTAGCCTGAGCCCGCTGGAGTGAGGAAAACCGGGTCTCTCTATGGCTCGTCACCCGAAACACGAACTCACAGGCAAATTTCCCAGTTTTTAGCTCTTTGCCTTCCCTCTCGAGTTCCAGCCAGCCAGGAGCGCGGACGCCCGGTGTCTGCGCGTCTCCTTCAGGGGTCCCAGCCGCCCTGGAGCTACAATGGCGGCAGGCGCGCCGCCGCTGGAGTGAGGAAAACCGGGTCTCTCTATGGCTCGTCACCCGAAACACGAACTCACAGGCAAATTTCCCAGTTTTTAGCTCTTTGCCTTCCCTCTCGAGTTCCAGCCAGCCAGGAGCGCGGACGCCCGGTGTCTGCGCATCTCCTTCAGGGGTCCCAGCCGCCCTGGAGCTACAATGGCGGCAGGCGCGCCCGCGCCGCTTTAAAACCCAACCTCCAGGAGCGGCACAAAGAAGCAGTTTGTGTGCTCAGCCTCCCCCAGGACCAGTTGTCGCGAGGGGACCTGGTGTGCAGGTATTTGGCAAGTACGGTCTTTCTATGCACCGAGCGGAGATTTTTCTGTCTCGGACTCTCTCCTTTTCCCCTCTCACTCCCCGTAGAGGGTAGAGGGGGATCGCCTCCCACCCTGGAGTCTCCGATCCCGGCCCGATTTTACCTTCCCCGGTTCGCACTCACGTTAGAAGGCTTTCTCAGTGGATTCTGTGTCCTTTTTCTCCGAGTCTCTCAGGTTTTGTATGGTTTTCAATGGCTTCAGATCTTTTCTGTGTGATGTATGGGCGCGAGTGCAAGTACGGAGCTCCTTACTTCTCCGCCATCTTGCCTCCTCCAATACTATGTTCCATTTAAACAGAGAGCTTGCTGGTTGTTGTTTTTTTAAATCTATGCTCCAGAACTATCCCCTTCTCTCCTTTTTAATGCTTTCTTTGCAACTATGTTCTCTGCCACTATAATCTTACCAGTATCTCAGGGCCCACCCAAAAGCAACCTCTTTGCTGCTTTCCTACTTGTAAATGAATCTCAACTTTTCAGGACTCCCTTAATTTTTTAAAATATCTGCAGTAGTATTTACCATTTTATCCTTTCTAACCTTATAATATCTGTATTTCTTATCTCTTCTGCTAGATCTTAAAATCCTTGAGGGAAGGGTTTATGTCTGATGTGATCATATGGCATCTTACTTGCATACTGGTGACCTTAAATAAATATTTACTAAATGAATAAACTAGTAAGTAAGTATTTAAATGGAAGGAGGCACATACAGACTTCAATAAAATATTGATAACCTAGAAGAACCTAGAAATTATATTAATAACATATGTCCATGTCCTTAGGTTAAATAGCTGTCTCTAAAACAAAAAATTAAAAAGATCAATAAATCCTGAGAGGAAACTTATCTTGCCCTTTTAATCATTTTCTTGAGACATAAGCTTTAATTTTACTTGGTCCTCATATAACATATTAGAAAGAAAAACACGGTCTTATAAATTGTTCCATAGAAATAAGTAAGAGAACATCTATAACATTGAAGAGTTAGATGCAACTGGATATAGCAAGTCTACTCCTAGAATTCAGCTAAGAAGTTAACCAGCCTATGTAAATAATGGACACCATCACAGAAAAGTTATCTGGGTCAAGGATGACAGAAAACAGGGATACACAATTTACTTTTCTATTCAGTGGACAGAATAGACATCACTAATCAAACATGACATTCTTTCCCACTAATAGTTGTGGTCTTAGAACTTTTCTGAACCCAGTACTCCAGGCAGACACTACCAATTGATGTGAGTTGAAACTTGAGAGAAAACCCATTTTATATATCTCATATCTAAATGATCCTAAATGATGGAGGAATTTTCCTACGGTGTTCTGTTAGAGGGTTTTTGTTTGTTTTGGTTTTTTTTTTTGCTTGCTTTTGTTTTTGTTTTTTGTTTCAGGTGATTGATAACATAAGTTATGTGAAACTTCTGGAATCCAGGTGAAAGATACATATAGATCACTATAGAATTGTATGGGTGGGAAGAAGAATTTCTCTAGCGGTCACAAGATACTTGACCTTCTATGTGTCTCCTGCAAAAGCCATATTGTATGCAACAGTGTCCCCTAAACTCTTCATTATTGAATCTAATAGATATCAAAGGCTCCCAGGCAATTGAATATAATACTGTCTTTTTTTCCCCTTTGGAAATAATTAGTTGCTTGGGAAAGGTTTGAATTTCACAAGTGTGTGCAGGTGACCTCTTTTGAGTTTTATGGAAATGTTGTGTCATAAACTTTCCCAGGAAACCAAAAATAGCCTAATATTCATTTTTGAACCAGGAAATTGGATGACCTGGACAAAGAGGAGAATAGGAAGCTTTCACTGATGTCAGTTACTTTTTGGTATGTGGATCTAGGCCAATGGTCCTTACCCAGGTACAATTTTGTCCCCAATCTCCTTCTAGGGGACATTTGTCAATGTGGATGTTTTGGGTTGACAAACTGGGAAGGGAGTTGCCACTGGCACTCTGGTAGAGGCCAAGGATAAATATACTAAAGTGCATGAGTAGTCCCTATGACAAAGAATAATCTGGCCCAGGAGGTTAACAGTGCCATTTTTGAGAAACTGATTTAGAGACAGTGTCTCTACAATGTTAGCTTACTGAAGTCAGGGATTTGTTTTCCTTAGAATTCTCAGTACAAGGCCTGGAGCATGATAGGCACTTATTATTTCCTAAATGAATGGAGGAATGAGTGAAAAGTATACCCTATATTTCAGGAACTCATGATGAACTTAGGAAAATTGAGTGGTTCTTATCTTATTTTCAGTTTTTATTTCCATAGCCTCTTTGTTTGACCAATGAATATGGCCATATGTTAGGACAGTAATGATGAGGATCCCAGTATATTTAAGAGATAAACACTCTTGCAATTGGTTCAAAATATCATTCTGTAATTTGGAACTAAATAATGAAGAACTGGTGCTTGAAGCATGCATGGCATTATATCATCTGAAATGTAAGATTTCCCCTTTAGACCAGAAAGGGGTTCTCATCAATTTCTGATTATAAGAACAAATTAATTTTAAGAATATGTTTTCTTCTGTTATTGCTCACTTACCTTTAATAATGATAGATAAAGATAAAAAAGAGGATTAACACTCCCATATCATGTGGTAAAGGGTTAAATCTGATGAAATCATTTCTAATCATTTAATCTCCAAAATGTATCAATCCAGGTAAAAGATTTTCATATAAAATTCAAGATGCTATTATGAGGTCATCAGAAATTTGAACATAAATTATGAACCTAAATACCTAGGGCTTCTGCTCTCATGGGGATAAATTTTGGCCTGGAACTCAGGTAAAATAAGTGAGGAGTGGATCTTTTGGGTTTCTGAAAGCTATTTCTTAGATCTATCCCTGGGACCTCTGGCAGCCATTGGATCCAAAACAAATAAACAAAATTAATATTTATCAAGCAACAATTTGATGACAAGTTTTTAAAAGTATATCTTTTTCTAAGTTAATTCTTACAATCATTTGCTCATTTTATAGATTAAGCATTGATGCTCTGAGAGGTTAATAACCTTCAGCAGGATCTCTACTATATGAAAGGTAGAGTTACATAGAACCTAGATTTGCCTTATTACAAAGCATCAATTATTACTGGCTTCTTCATCTAATATTATTTTATTGGGACTCTGACAAGCTACAGGTGCATTCCCTTACTTAGGTACTTCCTCTTCCCTATTTAAAAGAATAGATATAAGGGCACCTGAGTAACTCAGTTGGTTAGGTGTCCGACTTTGGCTCAGGTCATGATCTCATGGTTTGTGGGTTCAAGCCCCTCATTGGGCTCTGTGCTGATAGCTCAGAGCCTGGAGCCTGCTTCAGATTCTGTGTCTCCCTCTCTCTCTGCCCCTCCCCTGCTAACACTCTCTCTCTCTCCCTCTTTCTCTCTCTCTCAAAAATAAGTAAACATTAACAAAAAATTTTTAAATAAAAGAATAGATATGAAATAAATAAAAATATGGTTAGCAATAAAATAGACTGAAGATAAATTTCAGTTATTTTTTTTTTAACAGTGAAGCAGCTAGAAAATTCCTCTCCTGAGCTAATGATTTTAAAATAAGTTTTAAAAATGTTCTAAGCAACTACTGTAACAAAGCTGGTTTCTTATTTGTAAGGGACTTCCAGGAAGTTCTATAAACAGCTTCCCCACGTCAATTTACATATACACAAACATACACATATGTATACTCCTCCAAGTATGTTTAAATTACTTACTCCCTATGACTTTTGAATTACTTTCTTAAAGTCACAAGTAACATGGGAACAATAATTTCTTCCTCACAGGGTGATTGAAAGGATTTAATAAGTTCATGGGGATAAGAGTGTAGAATGGTGTCTGGCACACTATAAGTACTTGGTGGTGATTTCTTTCTCAAGTCTTCAGAGAGGACAAGTACTCTGGGCTTCTAGTAGCAGTGTCTTGGTGTCACATGTCAAGATAACTTTGTTGATACTCCATTTTTCCATCGTCCTTGTGGATTTCCAAGGAGCCTCTTGAAATTAGTTCATTGTCAACCAATGAGTTGTGCAAAATTGCTCTCTCATGTGCACTCTAACCACTTGGGCATCATCCTCAAGTTGATTCCAGAACAGTCTGAAGCTGTATATTAACATGAGTTTATCTCAGGCCTCACCAATTACTGGGAAAAACAGAATGAAACATAAATTCTGATGATCTTCTGTAATATACATAGCTCTAAAACAATTAAAATTTGCAATCTGGGTGTATATGAATTTGTTTTTTAAACTAACCTAAGGACCAAAAATCGAGATTTATAAGATTAATAAAAGATGCCCTTTGTTTTTTCCACATACCAGATTCTCCAAATTCCTTAAATAAACTGATCCTGCCCCCATGATCACAAGCAGAGTTGATCCCAGTCTTTTATAAATTAAGCTTGTATTTGTTTAAAAAGAAACATCTTATTTTCTCCAAATAACATTCCCCAAAGGAGATAATCTGTCAGTCAAATCTAGGGAAAATGTGTCTATATTGTTTGACTCTTGTTCTTTTTAATGTATATTTATTGATTTTTTTTGAGAGAGAGAGGTAGAGAGGGATATGGATGGGGTTCTTGAACTCACAAACCCATGAGACCATGACCTGAGCCATAACCAAGAGTCAGATGCTCAACTGAGTGCCCCAAACTTGACTCTTCTTTTAACAAAAGTGGGAGACTTGTTGCTATTTTTTTTTTCTTGGCTCCATGTTCTTTACCTGAACAATGCAATCAGTGCTGACAACTTCACTCTCAAACTGGATATCAGAGCTCAAGAAGTCTGGAAAAAATTGTTTCCTTTTATTAAAAGTCATTTTGATGACTGATTTAATAATTCCAGTGTGATATTTTCTTTGTGACCTAAATGCTTCATTTCACATATTTCGATATTAGCGTAGAAAGCAAATTGAGCTAAAATGTATTGCCAACCAGTTTGCTTTATATAATGAATAGCTTTATTTTCTGCCAATCAAGAAAATTACCTTCTAGGATAAAGATTACCGTTGATTAACCTTGAAGAATTCAAACATATAAATCACTAGATTGTTTTTGAAATAGGATAAAACTGGCCATCAAACAGATCTGGTTTATTCAGAAAAAAAAAATAATAATTCTGTAGTTGTTACCTGTTCCCATTACCCTAAAATACTCTACCTCATTCTGCTTTTTCAAATTTGATCTTTGTTCTCTAACATTTAAATATTGGAGCTATGTATAGTACTTTTTAGATTTAGCAAGTTGTGACTCCCTGAAAGTTGACTTGGAAATATCTAAGTGTCACAAATGTTGACAGAATGACCACAACACTCATGTGACTTTATTTCAGGAAGAAATGTGTAGTGGGAAAACCAAGTGATGTTTTATTTCAAAGGATTTAGTCAGAGTAGTGGCAAATGTGGTGGCCGGATATATTACCTTTATACTTCCTAGTGTTTTAGGTGCTCTCACTTTGGCAAGAACAAACAATGAAATTACAATAAATTCAACCAAGCAGTCACACAAAGAATTTAATAAAAAAAAAAGTGTATATGTATTCTAGAAACTGAAAGCTCCAGGGTTGATTAGTAATAAAATGTCTGTGGAATTAAAATAACATCAGAAAGTTTATTTTAGAATAACTGTCAAAAGTATATTGCTCTCCTGAAGATTCTGCTTGTTCCCTGCAAAGAGTTTCCAACATATTATGGAACAAGAGCAAAGTTTGCTTTGCTAATGGAATGGATGGAGTAAGAGAGAAAGCTTTGTCTTTCCTTCTCTCTTCATTGTGGCCATGATAAAAAGCTCCAGGGTCTTCTGTCCATGACCTTAGTCCTTTGGAGAGAGCCAGTGGGGTGCAGGCCCGGCTCAAGCTTGCCTTTAGTCAGTGATGTGTGAATAGCTCTCAGTCCCTTAATGACGTGAGCGCAGGCTCCAAAGGGAGCCAGTGACTCAGAGCGCAGGAGGCACGGAGATTGCCTGAACAGCCATTAGCACGTCATTGGTAATCCCAACGACACCTTTCACATCCGCGGTATTTGTCTCCATGCTCTCCGCGGAAGGCTGCGCGAATGTTTTATTTAAGGGCTCTGGGCTGCCTTCTGCCTGACGGATTGCTTGTCTGCAGGGCTTACTAACACTTGCAGATCTTCCAAGAGGAGAGGGGTGGGGAGTGCAGAATTCCTAGTATAGTTACAGGCCATTTCTGTGAAGGCAGACATGATGCTTCTGCACATTGGAAACTGCCTGGCAAATTAAAACTGCAGCCCTAGTTCTTTCACTTCATGACAGGAAGAAGCAAAGACTCAGCTGTTATTATGCACAGCAAATTCTTTGTAATTCCATAAATATCTGTTTAACATCTAGGGGGGGTTGTGTAAAATAGCGGTTAAGAGCAGGTATTGTGTTTTGTATCCTCTGAATGCCAGTTCTATTGCTTTCTATTTCTGTGACCTTAGGTGAGTTACTTATAGTCTACAAACCTGGATTTTTTTTTTAATCTGCAGAATAGAAATAATAGTGACCTTCTCATAGGATTGTTGTAAAGATTAAATGATGGAAAGTACATACATCAGCACCTGGCAAATAATAAGCACAGAATATGTGGTAACTATTTTATCTCTACTTATTGGACACTGGGCTAGGTGCTGTAAATACAGTTCATCCTTGGAGAAATTCAGTGTAGGGAGAGACAGGCAAGGAAACAAACAACTATAATGCAGTGTGATAAGTCTGCATTAGCACAGTGATTCTAGAATTTTAATGTGCATAAAGGTGACCTGGCCATCTTGTACAAACAAAGGTTTTGATTTAATAGGTCTGAGGTAGAGTCTAAGAGTCTGCATTTCTTACAAGCTCCCAGGTGTTCATGATGATTTTGGTTCATGGACCCTATTTTGAGGGGCAAGAACCTAGAACAATGTATAAGGTTCAATGGGAGCAATAAAAGGGGAATAGATTCTGATTGTTTATCTCTGAGTTTCTGCCTTGTGGATGCTGGGCACTCTGCATCTTTTCCTTGAATTTTTCCATTCCCTTTGCCTGCCCCCCAGTACCTTGCTCACCTCCAACACCAAAATGCTAAGCAAAGGAAGGAAGAGTTCAATGAGAGGCATGCTTAGTTAGGGACAATTTTTAGAACAGGTAAATCTGGAGCCAGATCTTCAAAATGGTGGTAAACATGGGTGGCCACCTAGAAAGGTAAAAGACAAAGGAGCAGGGAAGTGTGTCTCTCCTGCCAAGTGCATAAAATTGTTGGCTTAATACATTTCAAGAGCCAGTGAATATGCAACAGGAGTTAAATATAGTTATTGAACATTTGCCACATTTATGAACTTCAAAAATGTTGAGAGAACATTTTTATTTTTTCCTTCTCACACGGGAGGCTTTGGAAATGTGTACAATTAGCTCGGATTATCAACCCCAGTGGGTGGGGAGTTCCATGTGCACTTCCCACGATTTCTTACGAGTGTAACTCCGGCAAGCAGCACCAAGCAAACACAGTTCTGGCTGGTTTCCTTTTGACAACTAAAATTTCTTTCCAAATCAAACCTAGAGGCAATGCTTGATCTTAATTGTAGGGCATTCGAATAGTTAGGTTAGCACCCAACTGGTCTGCAAATCTGTTTGGGGATCTGACACTTTCTAGCACAGCTTCTCTGTGTCATCTGTATGTCTCCTCTTCATTCACACCTTAAGACTCTGCTTACCCTGATTTTCCTGCCTAGGGCACTCTTCCAACTCCCCTCACCCACTTGAATTTTAAAATCTAGTTTATGATTCATCTTTCTAGTCAAGGCATTCTTCATCCCACACTGAATATTTCTTTTCAACCAGATTTTCCAGCTACAACTGTTAAGACTTTAAGGTCTTTGTATGGTTCAGTCTGTGTGTATCCTTCATACTACTTAGCTCCTAGCTGTCTACAATGTAGGGACCACAGACCTACACACTATCAATGATTATGAGCCTTTTCTTTGTGGTAGAATGGTCCTGGATTAGAATCCTAATCTTGTGATTCAAAAGCTGTCTAACCTTAGGCAGAGCAAATTAGCAATAGCACAATCATACTAAGACTATTCGTTATGAACATTTTATGAGTTCTTAATGGATGAAATATGCATCTCAATGATGAAAGATGCATCTGAGGCTCATCTTGCTCCTGTAAGCACCTACTATGTACCACATACTACTCTAAGCACTTTATCATACCAACGATATGAGTTCTATACCCTTATAATCCACACTTTACAATTTAATGAAACCTTAGTAGTCATATAATCTTTGTGAGATAAATAGTATTTAGTGTCCTTATTTGAAGATGAGCATACTCAAGCACAGAGTGAATAAATAACTGGCATAAAATCCTATGAAGAGGAGCTTGTACTTTAGCCCCACATGGCCACAGAGCTATCCTCAATCCTGTATCTGATCACTATGTCTGTTTTCTAAATGGCTTTCAAATCCATACCCTTTTCAGTCCCCACTGTCATCTCATGTAACTATGGCTACCATTACCTAATTACTTTTCCTGCCTTTAGTTTTTTACTCCTTGTAAATTGTCCTCTACCTGCTATAACAATGAGCATTATATGCTACACATTAAACATCAGTCCTTAGTTTTTAATCTTTCAATGGCCTTAACTGCTTATAGAATTAAGACTAAGTTCCAAGGTCCTCCATATGTGGCCTCTCATCATTTGTCTTCTATTTTTCCATTTGTACTTTAGAAATGAATTGAACAACTTGCACTGTAGAAAGTTTGGACAGAAAAATGTGGAATCAAATAATGTATTAAAACTTTTATGTATGTTATTAACTCATTCAATCCTCATAACAACCCTATGAAGTCTGTACCATGAACTATGATTACCATTTTACACATAAGACACAGAGTGGCTTACAAACTGAGGCACAGAGGGATTAAATAACTTTCCCAATTTCATACAACTTGGATTAAAATCCAAGTAATGTTCATTCCAGAGTTCATGCTTTTTGCCACTAGGCTTGGAAAAGCAAGTGGGTTATGCTAATTCAGTGAGAATGTATTTAGAAGAAGACCAGCTCACTATCTAATCAGGTGGCTAAGGAGGCCATATCTTGTTTGTATCCTTGTAGGTCCAGAAATCTGTTTTCCCTGCTATCCTCACCCAAAGTCACAGTGACCTGTTGTATAAAGCCATAATTCCAGTTTACTAAATTAAAGTGAGATCTCTAACTCTCCATTTGAGTAGACAGGCTACATAAACACATCACTCTTTTAAGAGCATAGTAATCAAAGTGAGGGGAGTGAGTTATATGCTTCTCTTATTCTCTATAACTTCGAGTTCAGATAGCCTGCTGCATCCGCTATTGTCTCCACTTTCTCCACTATTGAGATATACTGTTGAGGTAGGCGGGTACTTGTGGTAGCCTGATAACATCCTCCCCTCCCCACCCTTGTAGACAATTTGGATAGGTACTGACCTCTTACTGTCTTACTCACTATATGGGAATATCTTATGACTATTTTTATGTATGCTAATATTCTTAATCTTGCAATAGGTATGGGAGCCATTCTTTCTTTAAAAGTTCATTTCTGGGGCGCCTGGGTGGCTTAGTCGGTTAAGCGTCCGACTTTCGCTTAGGTCATGATCTCGCGGTTCGTGGATTCGAGCCCCGCGTCGGGCTCTGTGCTGACTGCCAGCTCAGAGCCTGGAGCTTGTTTCAGTCTGTGACTCCCTCTCTCTCTGACCCTCCCCTGCTCACGCTGTCTCTCTCTCTCCTAGAAATAAATAAAAAATATTTTTAAAAAAAGTTCATTTTTAATATCTCAACCACAATTCACAATATGTGGATTTCATTGCTTAATACCTAGAGAGTAATTTTATTTCCTCTTCTTTCAAAAGCAGTGGTCACTCTTATTAACTACATGTTGCCAAATTTGCTCATAATTCCATACCTTTACATACATGGGTCTCATTATGTGACTAACACTAAGTCAGTTAGCAATACCTAACTCTGCCTCTTTTGGTAATGCATTCTTCAATGCATTTGCTGAGCTGGGTTGGGTAGCATCCTTCTGTTTGTGTACTCCCTATTTCCACAATAACATATCTCATAATGTATTTATATAACTTGTAATAATGCATATTATAATTAAATATCTAATGTCTCTATTTTCTCTGCATATCTGGCTTGGAGTCTTTCATGAGGTAGCCATCAAGATGTCAACTGGGGCTGCAGTCATCTAAAGGTTTCAGTGGGTCTGAAAGATCTGCGTCCAAGGTGGCTCACTCACATACCTAGCCAATTACTGCTGATTGTAGGCAAGAGGCTGGAGTATCTTGCTTTGTGGCCCTATCCATAGGGCTATTTGAGTATCTTTACCAAACAGCTGCTGGCTTCAGAGCAAGTTATCCAAGAAAACAAGATAAAAGTGAAAATGTCCTTTAAGATCCATATTTCAGAGTCACAAACTATGCTTTCCATGATATCCTATTTGTTGCACAGATAAGTCTGGAAAGGTGTGAATACCAGAGGGTAGAGATCCTTAGGGCCATCTTGGAGGCTAACTATTACATTCTATACCTGCATTTTTCTGTCCTGTCCTTTTGATTATGAGCACAGAGTACAGGCTATGTAAACAGTGGTTAGATTGAAAGAAGAAAGAAAGAAGGATGAAGAAAGGGGGAAAATAGAAGAGGGAAGGAAAGAGAGAGAAAGAAAGGAACAAGGAAGAAAAGAAGAAATTATAATTACTTCTTTACTTCTGTCTCTGACTGTACTATTAGCTGCTTGAGAATAGAAACTGGGATGCTTTTAAGAAATTGCTTTAGCTGAAGCAGCTTACTTTTAGCACAAAGAATCTTAATTAATGTTAATTTATTGAATGATTGAATGTATGAATGATGAATGCATGAATGAATGCTGAATTAAAGTGAATTCATCTTGTTTTCTCACTCTGAGCAAAAGCTCTCTAAGGATAAGCACTGGATCATTTCCTTTTTCCCCTTATTATGCCTATTATGGGGTGAGCTCACTTTAAGCCACTACAAAATTCTTTGTGAATTAATGCATAAATAACTGAACAGGTCATAGACATTACTGCCTAATGAAGCTTCATAAATATTTTTTTAATATAGTTTGTTTGGTTCAGAACTATTATGTATCAGTACAGAAGCTCAGTTTCCCTCCCTGCTCTTCATTACAATGTAAACTGCAAAATAGCAGTGGCTGATATGTCATTAAAGATGCTGTTTTGAGAAGGTGAAAGAAGAGGGAGCCTCTGCAGTTTCCAATGTAAATGTGGTGCTCTTAAGGAATCTCTATTTTTTCAATTTTTAAATATAATTTATTGTCAAATTGGCTTACATACAACACCCAGTGCTCATCCCAGCAAGTGCCCTCCTCAATGCCCATCATCCATTTTCCCTCTCACTAGCCACGCCTCCCATCCTTCTTCAGTTTATTCTCTGTATGTAAGGGTCTTTTGTGGTTTGCCTCCCTCCTTCTCTTAACTAACATTTCCCCCTTCACTTCCCCCATGGTCTTCTGTTGAGTTTCTCAAGATCCACATATGAGTGAAAATAGATGCTATCAGTCCTTCTCTGACTTATTTCACTCAGTTCCAGTTCCATCCACGTTGCTGCAAATGGCATAATTTCATTCTTTCTCATTGCCAAGTAGTATTCATTATATATATATAAACCACATCTTCTTTATCCATTCATCAGTTGATGGACATTTAGGCTCTTTCTATAATTTGGCTATTGTTGAAAGTGCTGCTATAAACATTGGGGTACATGTGCTCCTATGCATTAGCACTCCTGTATCCCTTGGGTAATTTCCTAGTAGTGCTATTGCTGGGTCATAGGGTAGCTCTATTTTTAACTTTTTGAGGAACCTCCACATTGTTTTCCAGAGTGGCTGCACCAGTTTGCATTCTCACCAACAGTACAAGAGACTTCCCGTTTCTCCACATCCTCACCAGCATCTGTAGTTTGCTGATTTGTTCATTTTAGCTACTCTGACTGACGTGAGGTGGTATCTCAGTGTGGCTTTGATTTTTATTTCCTGGATGATAAGTGACACTGAGTGTCTTTTCATGTGTCTGTTGGCCATCTGGATGTCTTTGGAAAAGTGTCTGTTCATGTCTTCTGCTCATTTCTTCACTGGATTATTTGTTTTTTGGATGTTGAGTTTGGTAATTTCTTTATAGACTTTGGATATTAACTCTTTCTCTGATATGTCACTTGAAGATATCTGTTCCCATTCTGTCAGATGTCTTTTAGTTTTGTTATTGTTTCCTTTGCAGTCCAGAAGCTTTGAATCCTGATGAGGTCCTAATAGTTCATTTTTTTCTTTTAGTTCCCTTGCCTTTGGAGATGTATTGAGTAAGAAATTGCTGCAGCTGAGGTAAAAGAAGTTGTTGCCTGCTTTATCCTCTAGGATTTTGATGGTTTCCTGGCTCACTTTTAGGTCTTTCATCCATTTTGAGTTTATTTGTGTATATGGTGTAAGAAAGTGGTCTAGTTTCATTCTTCTGTGTATTGATGTCCAGTTCTCCCAGCACCATTTGCTAAAGAGACTCTTTTTTCCATTGGAAGCTCTTTCCTGCTTTGTCTAAGATTAGTTGGCCATACATTCCTGGGTACAATTCTGGGTTCTCTATTTTATTCCATTGATCTATGTATCTTTTTTTTGTCCCAGTACCATACTGTCTTGATGGTCTTAATACAGCTTTGTAGTATAGGCTAAAGGCTGTGATTGTGATGCCTCCTGCTTTGTTTTTTTTTCTTTAATACTACTTTGGCTATTTGGGATATTTTGTAGTTCCATACAATTTACAATTGTTTGTTCTAGCTTTGAGAAGAATGCTAGTGCAATTTTTATTGGGATTGCATTGAATGTGTAGAATGCTTTGGGTAGTATTGACATTTTAACAATATTTATTCTTCCAATTAGCATGGAATTCCATTAGCATGGAATATTTTTCCATTTCTTTGTGTCCTCTTCAATTTCCTTCATAAACTTTCCATATTTTTCAGCATACAAATCTTTTACATCTTTGGTTAGGTTTACTCCTAGATATTTTATGGTTCTTGGTGCAGTTGTAAATAGGATGTTTCTTTAATCCTTTTCTGTTGCTTCATTATTGGTGTATAAAAATACAACCAATTTCTATGCATTGATTTTGTACCCTGTGCTTTACTGAATTCATGTATCAGTTCTAGCAGTCTTTTGGTGGAATCTTTCAGATTTTCCATGTAGTGTATCATGTCATCTGCAAAAAGTGAAAGTTTGACTTCTTCTTTGACAATTCTGATGACTTTTTATTTCATTTTGTTGTCTGATTGCTAATGCTATGCTTACAACACTATGTTAAACAAGAGTAGTAACAGTGGACATCCCTGTCATGTCCCTGATCTCATGGGGAAAGCTCTCAGTTTTTCCCCATTGAGGGTAATATTAGCTGTGGGCTTTTCATATATAGCTTTTATGATGTTTAAATATCTTCCTTCTGTCCTGATTTTCTTGAGGGTTTATATTAAGAAAGCATGGTATATTTTGTCAAATGCTTTTTCTGCATGTATTGACAGGATCATATGATTCTTATTCTTTCTTTTATTAATGTGATGTGTCACATTGATTGATTTTCAAATATTGAACCAGCCCTGCAGTCCAGGAATAAATCCCACTTGATCATGGTGAATAATACTTTTTATATGCTGTTGAACTTGATTTGCTAGTATCTTGTTGAAAATTTTTGCATCCATGTTCACCAGGGATATTGGCCTGTAATTCTCCTTTTTTATGGGATCTCTGTAGGGTTTGGGAATCAAAGTAATGCTGACTTCTTAGAATGAGTCTGGAAGTTTTCCTTCCATTTCTGTTGTTTGGAACAGCTGGAGAAGGATAGGTATTAACTCTGCTTTAAATGTCTGGTAGAATTCTCCAGGGAAACCATATAGTCCAGGACTCTTATCTGTTGTTGGGAGATTTTTGATAACTGATTCCATTTCTTCACTAGTTATGGGTCTGTAAAAATTTCTATTTTTTCCTGTTTGAGTTTTCGTAGTGTGTGGGCGTCTAGATATTTGTCCATTACTTCCAGGTTGTCCAGTTTGTTGGCATATAATTGTTCATAGTATTCTCTGATAATTGCTTGTATTTCTGTGGGATTGATTTTGGTAAATCCATTTTCATTCATGATTTTCTATTTAACTCCTCTCTCTCTCTCTTTTTTTTTTTTGAGAAGTCTGGCGAGGGGGTTATCAACTTTATTTTTTCAAAAATCCAACTCTTTGTTTCATTGATCTATTTTACTGTGGGGGTTGTTTTTGTTTTTGTTTTTGGATTCTATATTGTTTATTTCTGCTCTGATCTTTATTATTTCTCTTCTACTGCTGGGGTTTCTTTGTTGTTCTGCTTCTAGTTCCTTTAGGTGTGCTATTGGATTTTGTGTTTGGGATTTTTCTTGTTTCTTGAGATAGGCCTGGATTATAATGTATTTTCCTCTTAGGACTGCCTCTGCTGCATCCCAAAGTGTTTGTTGTGTTTTTATTTTCATTTGTTTCCATATATTTTTTAATTTCTTCTTTAATTGCCTGGCCGACCCATTTGTTCTTTAGTAGGATATTCTTTAACCTTCATGCATTTGGAGGTTTTCCAAACTTTTTACTGTAGTTGATTTCAAGTTTCACAGCATTGTGATTTGAAAATGTGCATGATATGATTCCATTTCTTTTATATTTATTGAGGGATGCTTTGTGACCAGTATATATCTTGGAGAATGTTTCATGTGAGCTTGAGAAGAATGTGTATTCTTCTTCTTTAGGATGTAAAGTTCTAAATATATCTGTCAAGTCTATCTGGTCCAGTGTATCATAAAGGGCCATTGCTTCTTTATTGATTTCCTGTCTAGATGATCTGTCCATTTCTGTAAGTGGAGTATTAAAGTCCCCTGCAATTACCACATTATTATCAAGAAGACTGATTATGTTTGTGATTAGTTGTTTTATATATTTGGGTGCTTTCAAATTTGGTGCATAGACATTTATAATTGTTATCTCTTCCTGATTGATAGACCCCATAATTATGATATAATGCCCTTCTTTATTTCTTGTTACAGCCTATAGTTTAATATCTAGTTTGTCTGATATAAGTATGGCTACTTCAGCTTTCTTTTGACTTTCAGTAGCATGATATATATATCTCCATCTCCTTACTTTCATTCTGAAGGTGGCCTCAGGTCTAAAATGGGTTTCTTATAGACAGCAAATAGATGGGTCTTGTTTTGGTTTTTTTTTATCCATTCTGATACCCAATGTCTTTTGATTGGATATTTAGTCCATTTACATTCAGTGTTATTATTGAAAGATATGGGTTTAGAGTCATTGTGTTATCTGTAGATTTCATGCTTGTAGTGATGTCTCTGGTCCTTTGTGGTCCTCACAACATTTCCCTCACGGAGTCCCCCTTAGGATCTCTTGTAGGATTGGTTTAGTGGTGATGAATTCCTTCAGTTTTTGTTTGTTTGGGAAAACCTTTATCCCTCCTTTTATTCTGAATGACAAGCTTGCTGGATAAAGGATTCTTGGTTGCATATTTTTTCTGTTCATCACATTGAAAATTTCCTGCCACTCCTTTCTGTTCTGCCAATTTTCTGTAGATAGGTCTGCTACTACTCTTATGTGTCTACTCTTGTAAATTAAGACCTGTTTATCCCTAGCTGCTTTCAGAATTTTCTCTTTATCTTTGTGTTTTGCCAGTTTCACCGTGGTATGTCATGCAGAAGATCAATTCAGTTATGTCTGAAGGGAGTTCTCTGTGTCTCCTTAATTTCAATGTCTGTTTCCTTCCCTGGATTGGGAAAATTTTCAACTATGATTTGTTCAAGTACACCTTCTGCCCTTTTCTCTCTCCTTCTGGAACTCCTATGACATGGATATTGTTCTGTTTCATTGAATCACTTAGTTCTCCAATTCTCCCCTTGTGACCCAGCTTATTTTTATATCTCATGTTCTCAGCTTCATCTTTTTCTATAATTTTATCTTCTATTTCACCTATTCTCCCTTCTGCCTACTCTGCCATTCAATCCTCACTGTCACTGCCTCTAGTTTATTTTGCAGGTTGTTTACAACATTTTTTAATTCATCAGGACTATTTTCAGTTCCTTGATCTCTTCAGCAATAGATTTTCTGTGTTCTTCTATGCTTTTCTCAGGCCCAGAAATTAATCTCATGACCATTACCCTAATTCTTGTTCAGTTACATTGTTTATATCTGTTTTGAGCAATTCTTTAGCTGTCATTTCTTCCTGGAATTTCTTTTGAGGAGAATTCTTCCGTTTCATAATTTTGGCTGTATTTTTTTTTTTTTGGTCCCTTATGTGTTTTAAAAGCTTCTTGTGGGGGTGCCTGGGTGGCTCAGTTGGCTGAGCATCTGACTTCAGCTCAGGTCATGATCTCACAGCTCGTGGGTTCGAGCTCCGCATCAGGCTTTGTGCTGACAGCTCAGAGCCTGGAGCCTGCTTCTGATTCTGTGTCTCTCTCTCTCTCTTGCTCTGTCTCTCTCTCTGGCCTTCTCTCACTCGTGATCTCTCACTCTCAAAAATAAATAAAACATTAAAGCTTCTTGTGTGCCCTGCTTCTGTGAGTACTTCTAAATTAAAGTGGGGCCATACGGTGTCCACGGCATGGCCCTCCAGGAGGTGCTTTTTGGAGAATGCTACTTGCTCTCTGTTGTGACTTTCGTTACTTTCTCTTCCTACTTGTAGTGATGTTTTGGACCCTCTACCAGGTGTGCTTTGATTCATTCATTTAAGTAGCCCTGGAAAGGAAAACAAACAAACAAACAGAAAACAAACAGAAAACAAACATGCAAACACAAACAAACCAAAAACAAAAAGCCAGAAACACCAGCTACAAGTAAACAACAGGGTGAAGGTGGTGCTGATGGAAGAGGCCATATCCCATACAAAGAGAGAAATGACAAGGGTGGGGAAAAAGAAAAGATAAAAATTGATCAGGTAGAGAAACTATATGGCTTAATCCAGAGAGAGAGAAAGGAAAATAAAGAAAGAAGTATAGAGCATGTATCAAGAGAATGGATTAAATCTGTCTGCTTAAACAAACCAACAACCAGGATAACCAGACTAGGGGAGGGAAGAGATAAGAAGAAGAAAAGGAAGGAAGAATATATATATATATACATACACACACACACACACACACACAAACACACACACACACACACACACACACACACATATATATTGGTGTAGGTGCGTCCTGCCTCCTCTGTGGGCCCACTGTCATTCCCAGAAGCCACCCCACCTATGGCTCATCAGGTTGTCCTGGTGGGTCCCTGAAAGAAACACCACCTCTTTTCCTCCCAGACTCTTGGGATTCAAAGTCCTTTGGCCTCACCACAGCTTTATTTGAGACACAGGGAACTTCGAATCCCCCTACTTCTCTGCCATGTTGGCCCTTCCTTCCACCCCTCCCCTCTGAGGAACAGTGGCTTTGACCTGCTCAGATCCTCTGGAAGAGGGTCTCACTGAGCAATGGCCGGGTGCCAGCCCACCCCCAGAAACGTTCTCCAGACTGCACTGCTGCCAGCCTGTCCCAGAAAAAGTTCCATGATCTTGTAACAGCAGCGTATCAGCAATTATGGAAAATCACAACACACATCTGGTGCCAGGTTTCCCTCTTAATGTCCTTGTTCCAATACCGGTGAATGTGGTTGTTCTCTGGGGTCTGCTGGGACCTTTGCCTGGAGGTGGCTGCACAGACTCTAACAAATGTCCTCCAAGCAGAGGAGCTGCCTTTCCCCATGTGGACCAGGGACCCCTCAGACCTCACTCTCTGCTCCTGGGGATTTGCCCTTCCCACCAGAGCAACATTAGGTATCGAGCTATGGAGTTTTAGACTCTTCATTCCCCTTGTTTATATAGTCTTAATGGAATTTAAAACCTCTCCTTTCTTCTTTATCCCTTTTTTGTTCAGTCCCTGAAGGTGTTTCCACTCTTCCACTTTCTCTCCTGCTGCTTTTGGGGGGAGGGTGCTTTTCCTGTACTCTCCCCTGTGTCTGTCCTCTTTCTACAAGCAAAAATGTTCCCTGCCCTACACGGCTTCTCTCTCCCCCAGTTCACCTCTCTGCAGCACCTACCTGCTGAGTTCTGTGGTTCAGGTTGTGGAGAGTGTTGTGTTAATCCTCAGGTTAGTTTTCTAGGTGTGTAGGATGATTTAGTATTGATCTAGCTGCATTTCAGGGATGAGAGATGCAAAAAACTTCCATACTCTTCTGCCATCTTGGCCCCTCCTCAGGAATCTATAATTGATTCTCTAAGGGGCGCCTGTGTGGCTCAGTTGGTTAAATGCCTGACTTCAGCTCAGGTCATAAATCTTGCAGTTGGTGACTTTGAACCCTGCATCGGGCTCTGTGCTGACAGCTCATAGCCTGGAACCTGCTTCAGATTCTGTGTTCCCCCCTCTCTCCACCCCTACCATGCTCATGCTCTATTTCTCTCTGTCTCTCAATAATAAATAAATGTTAAAAAACAATTTAAATTGACTCTTTAATATATACAATTGAATATTATTCAGCCACAAGAAAGGAAGAAATCCTGCCATTTGTGACAACATTGATGGAGCTTGAGGGTATTATGCTAAGTGAGATAAACTAGACCCAAAACAGACAAATACTTTATGATTTCACTTATATATGGAATTTTTAGAAGCTGAACTCCTAAAAACAGAGAGTAGAAGGGTGGTTACCAGGGGCTATGAGGTAAAAGGATTGGAGAGATGTTAAGAATGCAAACTTGCAACTACAAGATAAATGAGTTCTGAAGACCCAAGTTACAGCATGGTGATTGTAGTCAACAGTAGTGTATTATAAACTTCAAAGTTTCTGGGAGACTAGATCCTAACCTTACTACAAAAAGAAAATGGTCATTATGTGACATGATATAGGTGTTAGCTAACACTACAGTGATGATCATATTGCAATATGTAAATATATCAAATTAATAAGTTTCACACCTTAAACTTATACAATTTTATATGTTAGTTATATCTCGATAAAAAAAATGTAAGCCTTGGGCACCAGGGTGGCCCAGTTGGTTAGGCGTCCAACCCCTAATTTCAGCTCAGATCGTGATATCATTGTTTGTGAGATCAAGTCCTGAGTTGGGCTCTGCATTGACAGTGTGGACCCTGCTTAGGAGTCTTTCTCTCCATTCTCTTTACCCCTCTCCTATCTCATGCTCTCTCTCTCCCTCTCCTTCTTAAAATAAATAAATTAACATTTTTTAAAACATGTAAGCCTCTGAGTTTACTGGTATTAGTATTTTAAATTTGGGAAGGATCAAGTGAGCATGCACAGATTAGCTCCCATTCTTTTTTTTTTTTTTTTTTTAAGATTTTTATTTATTTCTAGGAGAGAGAGAGAGAGACAGCATGAGCAGGGGAGGGTCAGAGAGAGAGGGGGATACAGACTCTGAAATAGGCTGCAGGCTCTAAGCTGGCAGTCAGCACAGAGCCTGACGCGGGGCTCGAACCCATGAACCCTGAGATCATGACCTAAGCGAAAGTCGGACACTTAACCGACTAAGCCACCCAGGCGCCCCTGGTATTAGTATTTTAGATATCTACACAGTATCTCAGGTCTTTAAGTATATTTTTTGTAGAAAAATTATGGTTCCTTATTTTTGTGTAGCACTGAATAGTTTATAGAATATTTTTGTATTCATTTCTCACTTGATCATTACAATAATATGGGATGGGTAATATTCCTGTTTTTAAGATTAATAAGCTGAATTTTTGCTAAGCCATGATGTCCAAAGTCATTTTATTTTGGATGCAACAGAACTAGAATTAGAACTAAAGCCACTGTCTTGCAATTCTCCACATTTCCCTCCTGAACAGGAATATTACAGTGCATGTGTATGTGTGTGCTTATATATTCTTTCTTTCTTTATCCTGAAGACTCTCAGCAGTTTCCCTTTTATTTTTCAAATGTGATCCCACCCTCTGTCATCCATTGCCTTATTAAGAAGAATGACAGGTATAGCAAACAACGGTAGTAAATCTAGGAGGTAGGCAGTTTCCGTTATAAAAGGTGTGGATACAGATGCAAACATCTCACCTGGAAGGCAGAGGCTGCTTTTGGAAGGAAATTGTTGTAGGCAGGTGGGAGGTGGAGTTAAGACAGGAGACACTGGCAGGAGACACTTTACCCCAAGATTGATTAAAAGATAGGATTCTGGGGCTGGTGTCTTGGAAAACAATAACAGAGAGAGAGAGAGATCCATTCATATAACTAAGAACAAGGGAGCACATTGTGTGGTTTTAGGAAAATTACCCATAAATAAAATGCTGGAATTATAGTCAAGCCTCAAGAGATCTGGAAAATCATCAGCCATCCACTATTCCTGTCCTTGCTTTGTTCCTGGAGGCACGCCGGCTCCCATCTTTACTTTTTTAGGCAGATTTTTCATTCCTCTCTCCCAGCAGATTGATTTTTTCTACTCACTTATTTATTGCAATTGGTTTGCACCTCCCCTAATCGGCAGTTTTTGCTCTGCATGACCTCTCTGCTTGGCCTTACTGCAAAGTATAGTAACCTTTTAGTGTTTAGATTCCAAGTGCATAGAAGAGGAAATATAATTGGCCAGTCTTGGCAGGTGTTTGCCATTGGTCCAATCAGCCATGATGAAGGACTAAGATAACATGGTATGCATATAAATAGATCAAAGTTGCAGGGTGGGCAGTACTCAGAAAGAAGTATGAGTATTGAGAAAAATAATACAATTGCTGATTCATTTAAGACCCTATGAAGCCAAGGCTAAGAGAAGTAAAACTAGGACACATTTGAAGGGCACTGTATGTAAGATTAAATCATGATCATTAGCAGGATAACTTAAAATTGAACTTTTAAGCTATTTATCCAGAGATTCTTAAGATGGTTCTAAGAAAGGATAGCGTTCCCCCTATGAGACTGTGGTACAAGAGAAATGAGAGGAGAAGGGTAAGTGGTTTTAGCTGAGAAGGGCAAAGTGCCACAGGAGCAGAAAGTCAGGCAGATTGTTAGATTTTTTTGAAGCCAGTACAGCCAACTCTTTATCTGGGTTAAGTCTTCCCAAAAATTAAAATTTATTCTCTTTGGGTAGACCCAACAGGTAGGCCTGGCTGCCTCAAGAAAAATAGCAGTGTAAAATCTCCAGGCAGCTGCTAGAGTGATACTTATCACTGAGGAATGCAAAACCAGCATCTGATGTACCTATCTGCCAGGCACTTTCCCTATGGTATTTAATTCTCCCATGGTAATCCTCTGAAGTAGTCATCAACATTACTCCCATATTACAAATGAGGAAACAGGTTAAATAATAAACAAGCAGCCTTGTACTGCTCAAGCTACCAGCCAGTCTAAGTTCTTTGTAGTTTCAACTCTTTTCTTCTCTTTGGTTTCTCTCTCCTCTTCTTTCTTCCCTCCCCTTTTACTTTTTTTTAATTTCCTTCCTTTACCTTTCTTTTTTCCTTTGAAAATTTTGGATCAGGTTTTGTGCTCAGTGCCTTTTTATATTCCATTTTCACAATGGATATGATTAGTCTGATCTGAGTGTTTGATTCCCTTCCTTGACCCGTCCCATTGATGTTGTTAATGTTGGACCCTCAGGTCCTATCCAGAGGCCCAGGATTGCATGCTTCTAGTTCCTATCTATTTCTACATGGCTGCTCATCTGAGGGTACATGAGAGCCCTTTTTGGTTTAAGCACAATTGTTCTGAGTGTTGTCCATTGTTAACACCATCACCGCCACTATTTACCACTCTTCTATTATGCAACCCCTTCTATTTCTTGGTAGTCAATGATTAGCATTTATTTTTTAAACTAGAAATGCCTAAAGCATTCCTCATTATTAACAAAAGGGTCTCAATTCTCACACTTTCACTCTAGTCAGATTTTGGTCCAAATGTGATTACAGTGAGAGCAATTGTGATGATAAATCTGGCCAGCTCTTCTGTAACTCAATCAGTTGGACACTAACAAAGAGAATTGTAGGGGCTTCAGGGAAGAGCCAGGACAGTAATTAAGGGGCTGGCCTTTAAAGGGGATATTAGAAATATTTAAGCCTTTACATTTAGGCCTGATGGAGGAGCAAAAAGTTATTATCATTGTTACCATCCTGAAGAGTAATTTCTTACGTGCTATTGTAGTCTACATGACATTGGGATTGAAGGCCATCCTGGTACTTCATGCAAGATGCTCTCTATGAGGTTTGTTTTTTTTTTTTCATTTCAAACCACTTTCTTGAGATATGATTGACAGGCAAAAATATGTACATATATAACGTATAAACTCAATGAATTTGGAAAACGTGTATACCTACAAAACCATCAGCACATAAACATATCCATCACCTCTCCAAGTTTCTTCCTATCTCCTTATTATTATTATCATTATTGTTGTGTGTATGGTAAGTATACTTAACAAAAATCTACTACTCTCCTAGCAAATTTTAAGTTTATAATACTATATTGTTAGCTATACGCACCATGCTGTGTAGTAGATCTCCAGAACTTATATATCTTACAAAACTGAAACTTTTTTCTACAATGAGCAGAGAAAGAGAAAGAAACAGAAAGCTTAATTTGAAGAAATGACAGAAATTCCCCAAAGCTGGGGAGAAAAATGAGCATGTGGATCCATGATGCTCAAAGAACACCAAATAGACTGAATGTAGAGAAATATTCACTGGGATACAATATAATCAAACTGTCAAAAGACAAAGACAGGATTTTGAAACTGGGAAGAGAAAAGTAGCTAGCTACATAGAAAGGAGCCACCATAAGACTATCAGTGAATTCTCAGCAGAAACCTTACAGGCCAGGAGAGAATGGAATGATATATTCGAAGTGCTGAAAGAGAAAAATTGCCAACCAAGAATGTTATACTCAGCAAACCTCTCCTTGAGAAATGGAGAGAGAAAACTGTCTCCAGACAAACAAAAGCTGAGTGAGTTCATCATCGCTAGAAATACCTTGTAAGAAATGCTGAAAGGAGGGGCGCCTGGGTGGCTCAATCAGTTAAGAGTCTGACTTTGGCCCAGTCATGATCTCATGGTCCGTAAGTTTGAGCCCTACATCTGGGCTCTGTGCCGACAGCTCAGAGCCTGGAGTTTGCTTGGATTTTGTGCCTCCTCCCACCCCTATCCCCGCCCTTCTCTCACTTGCACAAGGGCTCCCTCCCTCTTTCTCTTGCTCTCTCAAAAATAAACATTTAAAAATTTTTAAAGAAATGCTGATAGGTGTTCATAAAGCTAAAATGAAAGGACCCTACTTAGAAACATTAAAATAAATCAAAGTATAAAACTCACTTTAAAAGCAAATGTATAATTAGAGTCACTCTAATACTGGAATGATGGTATATGTCACTTTGAACTCTGAATTTTTCTTTGCTTCCTCCTTTATCTCCTTATATTTGTTAATTTAAGGGTTCTTGACACACAGTGTTATATTAGTTTCAGGTGTGTCACATAGTGGTTCACCTTCTCTATAGATTATGCTGTGCTCACCACAAGTGTAGCTACCATCACCCACCATACAACTCTATTACAGTATCATTGACTGCATTTCCTATGCTGTGTCTTTTATTCCCATGACTTATTCATTCAATAGGTCGGAGCCTATATTTCCTACTTCCCTTCACCTGTTTTGCCCATCCCCCAGCCCCTTTATCTTCTTAAAAAATAATAAAAATATTATTTCTTTTGTTAGGAAAAGGAGACAACAAATCAAAATTCCCTCCTTGTCCCACACTAGTCTTGCACCCCAGTTCATTCCACCCACATCACTGTAACATAAATGAAATGTAATGCTCCATTCCTCGTTGTATAAAAACTTTCAGCAATATTTGACACTCACACCTTGCCTTTTTATCTTATTCTTCTTAGTTTTTCCTTCTATTTCTGTGGCTATTCTTCTTTAGATTCCTTTGGGAGATTCTCATCTTATATCTGACCTTCACATAGCGAACACCTTTATGGCTTTACTATGTTACAGGCATATAAAGCCCCCTGTGCATATTATCTCAATAAATCCTTGCAACACCTGATGGAAACTATCCTTGCTTTATAGAAAAGAAAATGGACACCCAGAGAAGTTAAGTAACTCTCAGAGCTGAGGATTTGAACCTAGGAAATACAATCCCGGGTTCTCAGTTCTTAACAACTAGTCTAGACTGCTTCTCTTTGGAATTCCTTAGGATCTTATTCTTAAAGACTTCTTAGCTTCTCACTTTATTCTTCTCTTCTAGGCAGTCACAACAGTTGTCATTGCTTAAATTACCAACCAAAGATTAATAACTCCCACACTGTACTGATAGTTCTTCCCTCCCTTCTTAACTCTAGACATCTATATTTAGTAGTTAACTAGATATTAACACTGAATTTCCAAGAGACCTCAAATGAAATATGTACATAATACTGGACTCCTTGGTTCATACCACTTGTCACAATTGCAATGAGATAACTAATTTTGTAACTATTTGTTTCTATCTTCTCTGTTAGAACGAAAGCTTACTGAAATCAGGAAACTTCTTTTTTCATCATGGTGACAACTCTTAGCACAGTGCCTGGTACATTGTAGTTGCTCAAAAATACTTTTTGAATGAATGAATAATAGAACGAAGAGTAAAGGAATTTTTTTAATAGGGAAAAAAGAAGTCATTTTAAGTCCATTTCAATGTGAAGCTCTCTGATGTCAATCACTAGAGTACATTTAAAATACATATTATTCCTAGGAAGTTACAAACTTAGTATTCTGTTCTTTTCCCTTAACATGAAATATTTAAATAGTTCCCAAGTTTAAATGGCATGAACACTGTGATGGTTCCTGACATATACTATAAAATTACAATATAAAATTGTTGCGCTGATATCACTAGAAGCAATAGAAAAGGGTTTCATCAACATTGGAAGCAATATCTCAGATTCTGCATGCAAACTTAGGGGAGCTGCAGATGTAAATAATATTTTTCATAAACCAAAGAGTCTTGCTCCTGGTAGCTAATCCTGATCCAATTGTGTTATCTTGTCCATTTCTTTAATACATATGTGTGTGTGTGTGTGTGTGTGTGTGTGTGTGTGTGTGTGTATGGGTTTTGATATATATATTTACTACATATATATTTACTACATATATATATTTACTACATATATATATATATATATATATACATATATATATATATATAGTAAAAAACACAACATAAAATTTACCATTAAAATTTGATGGGGCACCTGGGTGGATCAGTCAGTTAAGCCTCTGACTTGATTTTGGCTCAGGTCATGATCTCAGTTCATGAGTTCAAGCCCCACATTGGGCTCCATGCTGATAGTGTGGACCCTGCTTGGGATTCTCTCTCTCTCTCTCTCTCTCTCTCTCTCTCTCTCTCTCTCTCTCCCTCTCTCTCTCTTTCTCTCCCTTTCTCCCATCTCCTCCCCCTGCCCCTTTCCTTTGCTTGCTCTCTCCCTCAAAATAAATAAACTTAAATTTTAAAAAAGAAAAAACTTGAAACCATAGAGGGTCCTGGGTGGCCCATTCAGTTAACCGTCTGACTCTTGACTTCAGCTCAGGTCATTATCTAATTTTCATGAGATTGGGACCCACATCTTGCTCTGTGCTGACAGTATGGAGCCTGTTGGTGATTCTCCCTCTCCTTCACTTTCTGTCCCTCTCTCACTCATGCTTTCTCTCTTCTCTCAAAGATGATAACATAAATAAACTTTAAAAAATGAAAGTATATCAGCAGTGGCATTAAGTAATTCACAGTGTTGTACAACCAACATTACTTTTTAGTTCCAGAACTTTCTCATCATCCCAGATAGAAACCTTGTACTCATTGACAGTCACTCTTCATTCTTTCTTTCCCCTGGGTCCTGGCAATCACTAATCTGTTTTCTGTCTCTATGGATTTGTATGTCCTGGATATTTCATATAAATGGAATCAGGTATTCAAATGAAATTTGTACTTGAATACTCATGAAACTTTATTTGCAATAGCCAAAAAGTAGAAACAATCCAAATAAATGTCACTTAACAGACAGATGGATTTAAAAAATATGATATAGCTATACAGTGATTATTCAGCCAAAAAAATGAAATAGTAATTTATGCTACAATAAATGAATGAATCTTGAAATCATTGTACTAAGTGAGAGAAACCAGATACCTATCTCTCTTTATTCTTCACTAAACAATTTAAACAGTGTGGATTAATGCAAACAGCTTAGGAGGATGAAGTACATTTGAAAGGAGCCAAAGATGTAGCAAAAGGTCAACCTAAAACACTCATTTGCTGGGACTGACTTTATGCTAATTGAATTCAATAAACATTAATTGAGTACCAACTAGGAGTCAGATGCTGCTGTATGTGCTAAGGCTATAAAATGAATTAAAACAGCCCCTGATTTAAAGCAGGTCGTAGAGAAGACCTATTGAAGAGATATAAACATGTAAATAAGTCATTAATATAATGTATTATTCAGAAGTGGGTATTCTGTGTTATGAGAAGCCAGATGAAGGAAAAATCAGTTCTATCCAGAAGTGTCAAGGGAAGAGACAAAAAGAGACTATGATTTTTATTTGGCCCTGAACTATGAATAAGAGCCGTCAGAAGGAAATTGGGGTGGAAGTTTATGAAGAAAAGGAAGCATAGAAAAGGAAAACATCTTGGACTTTCCCCTTTCCTTTATGTTGACTGAGATCTCTTCCCTGGCCCCACAATTGGTGGTTCATCTTCTAATCATCAAAGTTGCATTATACTGGGATGCCTGGGTGGCTCAGTCCATTGAGTGTCCGACTTCAGCTCAGGTCATGATCTCGCAGTTCGTGGGTTTGAGCCCCACGTCTGGCTCTGTGCTGAAAGCTAGCTCAGAGCCTGGAGCCTGCTTTGGATTCTGTATCTTCCTCTCTCTCTGACCCTCCCTCTGACCCTCCCCTGCTCATGCTGTCTCTCTCTCTCTCTCTCTCGGAAATAAATAAAACACATTAAAAATAAAACAAAGTTGAAATATACTGAAAATAATTTTGGATTACTTTAATAAAGATCTTTCAAAGAATGGGGTCTTATAAAATCAGGCAAGATTGGAACTTTGTGCTTGTTCAGTGACATTAATAATTTTGTCAATATTGGGGCCCCAGGGTGGTTCAGTTGTTTAAGTGTCTGACTTTGGCTCAGGTCATGATCTCATGATTCATGAGTTTGAGCCCCCCATCAGGCTCTATGGTGACAGTTTGGACCCTGGAGCTTGCTTCAGATTCTGTCTCCCTCTTTCTCTGCAGGGGAAGCCCTGCTTGTGCTTTGTCTCTCTCTCTCAAAAATAAATAAACATAAATAAATAATTTTGTTAATATTAATTGACATTGATAACATGTGTGTTGAATGCAAACTTTTTTTTCCTGTTCATTTTCATTGGTTATAAGAAGAAATAGGGTATGGATTTTGTGATCTTATATGAACAATCTTCACTAATTGTTAGAACTACAGTCATTTTAATTTCAAATGTGTATGTCTGGGTCTTACAATGAATGAAAGACTGAGTCTATAGTCTGTGACTTTGAGTTCACATATTATAGAATAAGCATCACAAATGTGCAACATATGTGCCCCTGGGCCTCCCTCCCATTCCTTGACAGGCATCTCTAATCAATAATGACATTCTTTGATGATGAGCCTGGACATGCTTCTGAATGCCTTTTCACATCGTCAGCCATGTCATGATGAATCAGAGGCAACTGATAAAATTCCATTTGTTATGTCTGTTGGAGAGGAGACTGTATTATAGCGTTTGGGAGTCAGAAGTTGTCAGTTTAAAGCCTAATGATTCCTTTACTAAGTTAGACAACTTCTCTGAACCTCACTTTATTCAGCAGGAAAATCCACCAATAGCTACTTTAAAGGTTATTGCGAGATTACATAAGGTCAAATGTGTGAAAGGGCACAGCTCCAGGAACTTAGGTGCTCAGTAAGTAAGTTTAGTGAAATCAGGGTCCCTGTGACTTGCCTAAATCTTTCTGAGCCTTGGTTTCATGCATCTATTCCATTGGAAAGAGAAGTGACAGCTGCTTCTATCACTGACAATGTTGTTGCCATTTTTCCATTTACCCAAAAGAGAAAACTAAGAGCTATCTTCTACCTCCCTCTCTTTTGGCCTTCACAGTAAGTTCTCTGTGTTTAGAAGCAACTCTATTTTTCACCATCCTCTGAGGTGACCTAGAACCACCCTAACACCAATGATGCTTTATCACTGCATGCCTGTATAATTTCATTAGCTTCTTGTCTTTCCTTTATCTTTTCCAGGGTTTTCAAACTTTGCAGTATTAACATTTTGGACCAGAGATTCTTCATTGTCAGGGACATTATAAGATGTTTAACAGAATCCCTAACCTCTACCTACTAAGGGTAGGTAGTACTAGTACCAGTAGTACTTCTCCAGTTGTGACAATCAAAAATGTCTCCAGACATTGCCAAATATTCCCTGATGGGGTGAGGGGAGGTATATTGTCCTCAGTTGAGAACCACTGCTCTAATCTCACCCTTTTAAACTATTTCGCCTAAGCTGAGAGATTAATTACCTATGAATATTGTTTTATCTGTATTTCCTCAGTTTAAGAACTGTCAATAGACCCCTACCTTCCAAAGATTTTAATATTTTTGCCTGTTAACTTCATCAGTAATTGGCTCTAGTTACCATTCTTTAAGCCTATTTACACTTTAGTATGGCTTTTTAAATGTTAACGTGCTTATGAAAACATTTTTAGAATACAAATTCTGCTTTATTAAGTTTGGATGGATCTAAAATTCTCCTTTCCAATGAAGTCCCAGGTGAAGTTGATACTACTGGTCTACCCACAAAGTACTTGAGTAGAAATGATTTGAAAGACATCAGTTAAGTAATTAACAATCAATTAAACAATTCTGTTGAGGGTTCATTAAAAAACAGCTCCTGCTCACAGACCAGCAGAAAAGAGAGAAAAGCAAATAACTCAAGAAAAGTTGATATTTCTTAATATAAGACTATGGATATGATGATATAACGATCTATGAGTGAGAAATTTATTCTGCCCTGGATGATAGGTAAGTGAAAGGTAAAGAAGAAATAAGTAATAATCAGAGAAAGCTTTGAGGAGGAAATGATCTTTTATTTGGGCTTGGAGAATATGTAGATGGTCTTTCTTGGTGGACGGGAAAGAGAAGTACTTGTTCAGATCCAGGAAGTAGGAGCAACATTAGCAGAAAGTGAAGAATACAAATCCTTAGGGTATTGAAGAAACTGTGTTCAGTATGGCTCAAATTCAGGCTGGCACTGAAGGGGGTCTCAGTATGTTGAGACCCTTCAGATTAGAAAGTGTCTTGTATTGTGTAAGCAGGAGGCATGCACTGAAGGTTATCAAGTAGGATACCAACATGATCAGGTGTATGTGTTTGAAAGATCATGCTACAGTGAATGTAGATGGGGGGGTTCACAATGTGGACATCCAGGAATCAAGCTACACTTTTATGTCTGAAGATCTGGACTAGGATGAGAACAGTGGAAGCCATGATGCTCTGGAGCTGACTCATACCAACCCTGAGAGTTGACTGTAGGCATCTCTCCCCAGCTCAACATGTCATCATGTTGGTAGTCTGAAATTGGCCATAGTGGGAAATTTTTATACCATTAAAATTGGCAAATGCCAGAAATGTTTCCCTGAGAGCAGGTTGCTAACCACTTGTCAGTACATCACTGAATGGAAGACACTGAGGTAGACAGGTGTCAGAGCCTGACATCTGTCACTTGCAGATGATTTATTAGATGCATTAGAAAGAAGGACAAGAATGTGTCACAGATGATATGCCCTCATTTAACCAACTGAGTAGATTTTTTTTTTTAATGCAATTAATATTTACTAAAGGCCTACTGTGTGACTAGCACTGTTCCAAATACCTACCCCATGGAGCTTACATTCTACCGACACGGGGAAGACAAGGTCAGAAAAGGGAGGGTGGAAATACTTTTTAGACTGGAAATATGGATGATATTTAGGTGGAGCTTCTCAGTCACAATCACAGCCATATCCTGTGCTTTACTTTCTAAAGCATTTCACCTACAATTCTAATTAATACAGGGCAGATGGGATAGGTATTTATTGCCAGATGGGATCATCTGAGGCTCAGATATTTGAAAAGATTTGTTCAAAGTCATTGAGAAAGTTGGTGTCAGAGTCAGGATTTGAATCCTGGGCTTCTGACAATGAGCCTACTCCTTTCTCCCAAGTACCCACTCTACAGTCAGCTTAACAATCAGTATAGATGTCATGATGAAGCAGTAATGAAAGCCATCCCTGGCATGCCATGTCATTTTCACCCTCAAAGTGCTTCCCCAGCTGTGATCTCATTCATTCTTCACAGCCCTAGGTGCTACTCCATGGTGTTCATTTGAGCTTGTTGCTAGGTGCAGATTAGTTGAAGAGTCACGAGGTCCCTGCTCCCAGCTGTAAGCTCTAGTTGCATGCTAATAGTGGTTTTGCCTGCTGTTGCTTTCAGAGAACAAGCATCTCTCATTCTTATTTCTGCTTTCATTTCTGAGTCCTCTCTATCCCACTTATGTCTGCGTCCAAATGACATACCAATACCTCAGGGGTTTACTAAATAATAATTTAAAAAAAGAAAACAAAGTAAAAAGAAAGAGTAGTAAAATAGGTATTTATTGAATGCTAGTACAATATCCATAAAAATATTCTTGAAAATGTACCAGACTGATCTAAAAATTATATTATAATTTAAATATAAAGTTTATAGCATTATACTATAATATTTAAAATAAGTTATATAAAGTGTAATGCAATAGACTCAGGAAATGGAGGCTCCAATTGTTCAAGGATCAGGGGTTAACAAAAGCAAATCCTTTTGTCTGGGATTAATAAATGTCTATCTATGGGCATTTAAGTTGACACGAAGACAGAACAGGAACTATTTCTCAAATGGCATATCACACTAACTTTTCAAAGTGCATCTACTTTCACAGAACTAGCTTTTCCTTTTTCTTTTGTAAAAGCGTTTTTGTGTGCACATGAGTATATGTCTGAATATATATTTATATATGAGACTATATATATAGATATGAGTGTATCTAAAGCAGCTACAGTAGTGTTGCTTGGCTGAGTGGGAGGTGATACAGGACTGTGCTATTAGTGAGCGGGAGGTAGGAGGTGGCTATGGCTGATGGGCAGGAGTGTGAGGTAATTGCAGGGTAATACTGTCTGCAGGTATTTTTAGATGACACCAGAATGAGAAGATGTTGGTTGGTGGTGATGGTCTTTCTTCTTCTAGAACACAGTGATGAAACATGCATAATAAGAACATAAGGATTGCCAATTTGGAGCAGACCTTTTGTCCATCTAGCCGAGAACTATTGACGATGGAGGCACCAACAGCTGTGTTGTGGGAGAGTAGATTTTAAATCTTTCTTGGCATCCACCATTAATGTTAGGGACCTTGCTCTTGAAATCTTGGGTTTCCCTTAATAAGTCACTGTAGATGTGTCATCTTTTAATCTATTTCAGTCTTTTAAATAAACTTTGGCCTGGGCTATTTCTTGGGAGAAAGTATTTCTTGGTTTGGCAAGTTTGCTATCCACTGCATGGAGTAAAATGTCTTTAATTTATCCTCAACTTACTTGTTTTTTCCAAGTTTTAAGGGGGCACATTAGTTATAGTGTTCCAGAATTTAGTACATTTTATAAAGCTTCTAGGTTATCATCATGTTTTCCCTGTGAGAAATAAGACCACTGTAATCAAATAAGATTAATGAAAATTAAAATGTCCTAGAAACTATGAAGTTCTTATTAGTTATTTTTACTGTTGTTGTTAACTCATGTTCAAAATCTAGGAGTCTTCTCCACCTACTATCCAAGGACTTTTTGGGTCCTGGTCATTTAATCAAGTAGCTACCTAGTTATGTGACTAAAGTCTAAATGCTACTTTTAACAGAAGATATTCTTTAGGAGCTACATTCCCAATTAAAAATATTAATTGGGGGGCGCCTGGGTGGCTTAGTCGGTTAAGCTTCCGACTTTCGCTTAGGTCATGATCTCGCGGTTGTGGGTTTGAGCCCCGCGTCGGGCTCTGTGCTGACTGCCTTCTCAGAGCCTGGAGCCTCTTTCGGTCTGTGACTCCCTCTCTCTCTGACCCTCCCCTGCTCACGCTGTCTCTCTCTCTCTCCTAGAAATAAATAAAACATAAAAAAAATATTAATTGGTCAGACAAATCTTAACTTTTTCAGATCACATCTGCCATTCCTCTCAGAGATGGGCAAAACCAAATCTCTTTCATCTGGAAAGTTGGTATCTGACACAAGCTTTTAAAGTCCTTTCATGTTCTCTTTTAATCTAGGAATACTTTAAAGTGTTCTAGAGAAATTTTAAACAAATATCCATATTAGAACAGCAGTTTAAAATGCAAATTACTCATAAATATTTGTTAAAGGACCCTTAAATTGATTGGTGATGTGTTGATACACTTCTCTTATTTTAACATTCAAGTATTTCTTGTTTTTGCAAAAAGTATTCTTAAAACTCTGTTATCCAAGCAAAATTATAGTTTGTGTGTATGCTTGTGTGTGTGTGTGTGTGTGTGAATACATATATACTTATAATTTACTTTGGGGACTTTTTTTTTGGTACCATGTATCTTTTGCTGTGATTTCCATCTCAGCAAATGGTACCTCCCTCCAAAGATTTTTTTCATGTACAGAACCTAGAAGTCTTACCCTCTCACATCCTACCACTTCCTAGATTCTGTAGAGTCCATCCATTTTTCTCCATCTGCATTACCTCAACTTCAGTCCAAGCTGTAATAATTTCTTGCATGAGCGTTAGCAATAGTCTCCAAATGGTCTCCTTATATTCACTCTGTTTTCCCACAGTGTCATCAAATATTGCTGTCTGGAATATTTGACAGGTGCATCTTCTTACCTTCCCCATGCATGTCCTGGCACATGTGAGCATACACACATCTCTGCATTCTTTATCTAGCTAACTCCTATTCACTTTTGTATACTTTCCCTCAAAAGGAACTTCTCAAAGAGGCCTTTGTTGATCACTCAGTTCTCCAGGCACCCCGCCCAAGTTATGTCTTACAGGTTTTATCTATTAATAGCCCTTTTCTAATTTTCTATAAAAACAGCACAATTCTAAATATATAGCTTCTCTGTGTGGCTTTTATATGTCTTTCCTATTAGACTATACGCCCAGTGAGGGCAAAGAACTCATTCGTCTGGTTCACTTCTGTATCCTTAGCATTTAAAGTTGGTCCTCATACATTATAGCCACCCATGTAATAAATAATTGCTCTGTAAATATTGCAGTGGCCTCTTGTAATGCAACCTATTTTTAACCTTACTGTTAGGTCACTCAGTAGCATCACATTAATCAAGTGGTCTCTTCCAAGTAGATACTAAGGTTGTATGCCTCACATCACCACCAAAACCATAGGAAAATAATTATAATATCCCAGGATTATACCTTGAAAATCTGTCATTCAAAATGACTTTGTTTAAAGATTTCTCAGAAATTCACAAGGACTTGCATTTTATCAGGGAGAATTTTCATTAATGTTCTCAGGCCATTTGACCTTCTCATTTTTACTATTTGCCTTGTCAAAAGAGAAAAGAAAGCAGTTGGTTTGTCTATGTAATGGTCTTGAAGCAACATGCACAAATCAATCCTTCATCAATTCTCTGGTACTTATAGCATTGGGGTATATATATAGGCTCCATGTGCCTGGTATACACACTGACTCCTTAGAAGACTAGATATTTTGACCATGGCAAAGTGTTTTTGTTATTTATAGCAAGGTTAAGCCTTAAAGAACAGTTTACTAGTAGCTGTTGTCCCTTCAGGAATCACATATTTAGTTTTGTCTTTTAGAGTTAACCTATCCTGGTAAGCCTAACAACATAAATGAGTGAAAGTATAAAAAGAGGAATCTAAACTTAGGGCAAAAAAGGCAATTTAGAAGAGAATGAATATATTATTTTCCATAGCCAATGTGTGGAATTCCTAATTGTCCCTTCACCTCTGAAAGACTATGGGAGGGAAAAATACTACCAGTTTCCTGAATTATATCAGGACCACTGAAGGGAGAGTTCATCATGTGGCAGAGCCTCTCTTTTCCCCGAACCAATGGAAGGGAGTTAGAAAATTATGTCTTTCCCAAGGGTGTTTACCATCAATTGCACTAAGAGGGGGAGACCCTGGTGGCAATAAAAAAATATTATAGAATTACAAAAGCAATGATGAAGTTTGTAAAAGAAAAATGGATAGCTTTAAAATATTCCTTAAGCAATTTTAAGAAACTGTTTTTATCTGTATTATATAATATCAAACTTTGCCTTCTCAATGAGAAGAGGACAATTTTCTTCTAGTAGTTACAAAGATCTAGAAGAATCTGGTTCATATCCCAGCAAATTATATTTTCAGATTCTTCTTCCTTCTTCCTATCTTCTTTCACTTTGTTGACTAAAGCTTGCTAAAGTAAGGCTTTTATCTGGTCCCAAACCAAATTTGCCTCTTTCATAAGACAATTGTACTTTGGGTTGATACTTAACTAGAGAGACAAGAAACCATGTAGTAGAAGGGACATAAACTTTTGGATGTAAAATAGAATTTAAAACTGAGGTTTGAGTTGTGACTATTCCTTATTATATACACCATCTTGACCTATTACATAACAGTCCTGAGCCTCCCTTCTTTGTCCCTAAAGGAAGGCTGAGCTAATACTTGCCTGATTACTGATTATTGATTATAGGGTTATAATAAAAATTAATGTGATAATGGATGTAAACAGTGCTTGATAAATTGAGAAAAAAAAAATCCTACCAAACCTCTATACATGTTAGTTACTGTTGTCATTAATTAGTAATATAGACTTTTTTATACCTTTCTAGGTCTTGTATGGCTACTATAAATTTCTAGGGCATTTGATTATGAATTTAGCATTAGCCAAATGCTGTCCTAAGACAGCAAACATTCAAATAACTTGTCAAGTACCTGTGGAACTGGAGACTTTATATTCTATCCCTTTATTTAGTCAAGCAAAGCATTTGAACTATATTACTTCTATTCTTCTGGAGAAATACCCTACAGACTTTTAGTTTATGATATTCTCTGCTTTTGTAGAGGTTTGTTATAAAAATTATCCATTTGAGTAGCCTTTCTCTGACTTCTGTAGAACAGGGGTGAAAGATTGCACCCAGGCTATTACAATGCAGCATTTCTCTTGCTAGTTTTACATGCTAAATTCCTCCTTGATTCTAACTTCAAGAGAAGTTTTGACTGTATCTAGATTTAATTCTTGCCTGGACTGCTATACCTCAATGCTTTTGCATTTTTGTCAAATTTACAAGAATGTTTAGAGCCACATTTTGTAAAATTTATCAGAATGTTCGGCCAACCTATTCAAAGATGCACAAGAGCATCTTTGCCTTGAAATTGATCTTAATTAAGGGGAATCTTTTAAGTTAAGTTACATTGTGTTTAGCCTGTAAGTTGCTGTAAGTCCTTTTGGAATTGATGGGGTATAAATCTTGAATATGTAAATAAATGGTAATTATGACAAGGATGTTATGTGACTCAGGTTCCCTGTGTCTTAATGAGTGATTGCATGGTGAGTATTCAATTCTATCCCCCTTCAGGACAACCTGACATAGAACACATCATGTAGTCAGTTGTTTTATAATTATAAAGCTTTAGTATCTAAAAAATCCCATATTTCAGAAGAATATTATAGTTGAGCTTTTTCATATATTTCAATTGCTCCCCCCTCACCCTGCTACTTAAAAAAAATCACAAATATTTTGGTTTTTATTCTCTAGTTCCACAGAAAATTCACACGGATGCTTCCCATATTATCTCAGTTCCAGATAGGGTCTCTTGGCTAGACCGTGGGATCTCTATAGGAGTAGGAGGGCTGCCATAGTGGGAGGCAAAGCAGGACCATACTTGTCATACTTGTTCTCTCAGGAGTCCTCTTGATCTGTACTTCCATGTCTTAATAATAATCTCCCAAGGCCACATTCTTCTGAACACTTGTATTTTAAGTAAGATAAAAAAGAATTTGATCCATTGAATATGCCTTAAGATTCGTATCTTACCAAGGCCAATCTTGTCAACTTTTTAGATTGTTCTTTCTCATGTCAAAGGCTTCAAAGTCCAATTAAAGCCCATCTGAAAAATAAGCTGCATCTCACCTGACATTTAAAAATAACAATTAAAATTATCACCAAGAGTTTTAAAACTAGGGAGAATTTTTATCTATTTTATTTTATTCACTAAACATTCTAGAGCAATGTAATAGACACTTGAGGTACAAAAGTATATTAGACATTGTCCCTTCCCTTGAAGAGCTCACCAGCTAATGACTGTCACAGCCCTCAGTACCTACTTCAATATCTGGCATATAATAAGTACCTAAATAACATTCTTTCTTTTTCATGATCACATATTTTGGTTTATACAAATTTTGGATTAGCAGTTAGAGTATTTTATTGAAAAGGGATAAAAATCTACTTTCCTATATCTATTGTCTCAAAATGCCCTATTAGGAGTTTAATAGTTCACTAGAATCTGCATCCAATTTTAGATTGCTCCCTCAACCACTCAAAAATATTTTTACAGCATGGCAGAATTTTCTCCAAAATGCTCAGTTGTTACCAGATACTTTTTGAATGGTCCTGTATCTATCAGTTAGGATTGGGAAGTGGAAGACAGCTCTTGAGATTAATGGATTGAGAATATATATTACATCCTCATTCATTCAGTCATAAGAGGGGATAGTATGACCTTCAGGGTCAGAGAGTGTATGCACAAAAGAACACTGTTAAGAATGTGCAAGGCATATTAAAGAGACCAGTCTTACTTGAGACATAATAATATAGAATCATATAGCCATGAATTTGGAAGATAGATCAAATACTCCATAGTTTTGGAATTTGTATAGACTTTTTAGATTTCATGCTAAACTTTAGTAAATGTCACTAGTAGAAACAATCAGTAAAAATAGGAGATTTTCTGTAAATGGTAAAAACCTGTTCAATTAAATGAATTTAGAGAAATAAGCACATTATTTTGGTCATATCAGATTAGACTGCATTGTTTTAACAGTCTCAGAAAAAACTAAACTTTATTGAACAAATATTCTATGAGGTATAGCTGCTTTCTTGGTTTTACCACGTCTAGACACCATAATCTTAACTGTGGTAGTTAGCAGTCAACCTAATTATTTTATCCATTTCAGATTTAAGGTAACAATAATACCTTGAGCAGTTTTCAACTCAGGACTTATGAGGACAATAGACTGTGTATAAAGGAATGCATCTGTATGTCAGAATGCAATCCATATCTTTTGTAGTTATACAATGAACTAAAATTTATATCTAGTAATTATGAAAACTATAAAGTGCTTATCTTCCTTTTTGTGTTCCATCCTTCTCTTTTCCTTCCCATACCAGACCCCTAACTTCTATTTATAGAATAGTTTGATATTTCTATGTATAATAGTTCAAAGGTTAGTTTTATTTACTAAGTTTCTATGTGGTGTGGTTAAGAGCATGGACTTAAGTTCATTGCCTGGCTTGCCTATTTACCAGTCACTGATATTGGGCTTTTTATTTAACTTGGAAACTTCTACTTCCTATATGGAAACTGGGAATCCTTATAGCACTTTGTTCATTGTGAAGTGGTGAGAATTGATGGGGTCTTAGAACATGTTCGGAATTACATAAATTGTTTATTATTATCTGTATAAAATAATATGAGTTTAAGCCCTGGAAATGCTTTCCCAAATGGCTACCATTTGGTACTTATGACAGTCAACATGATCTGAAAAGCACAGGGGTTTTCTTCTTTCGTGGTTTCACACCATGGCCATCGCTTCTTGGCTATTCGATGGACCTCCATTCTTATTTAAGGTCATCTTGGGGCAATTTAAACCTCTGTGCAATTTATTTATAAAACTATGCAGTCCTATGTAATTCTATATCCTTATGGACAAGATACTCTCTCCTTAGAGAAACTAGACTTGGGGAACTATGTCAGTCATTTTGGGAAATTCTCATTTGACTCTATATCCAAAAGAGAGAGCCCTCCATATGCAGCTAGGCCTTTAAATTACTGTTTTATTCGAGTAATAGGTTTTGACACCTGTTCTATTGCACATACCCAATTGAGATAATTTATTGACCCTGCACTCAGTAGCCTTCTATTTTGGTGTTTGAGGCAAACTTTCTATTTTATGTAATAATTTGTGGCAACATGGTTACTCTCTATTCTTGCCCTACATTCTCTAAGAACTTTTCTTTAATCCACTAAATTTCAAAGTGCCTTGGGTATCTCATTACTCTAGAATTAAATCTGATTCATTCAGAGAATCCTAGTGTGTATGGGAAGGACACAGGGTAAGGGGGGTAATAACTAATTTTTAATCTTCAAAAACTCCCAATCTGTTCTCTCTCTTCCTCTCCATCTTTATCACATTATATCTATAATTTCTGGGGACAATGTAGTTGTTGGCTTATTTTTATGTTATAAGTAAACTATTGTGGATGTAAGGAGATAACCTTTTCCTTCTATTAGCTGGCTGCCTTCCTTTTAATATGGAAATAGGGCCATTGAAGGAAAGGCCAGTGGCTGGAATGAGCCCCTTTGCTCAATACAATGAATTTAGATTATCATAACAAACTAAAAATTCATTCCTGAAAGCATAGGAGGAAAGCACATTTACAGTCATGGTAGAATTACTTGTCCTGGGCCTACCGGAGTCACACGGGGCATTCAGTGTTCAGTTGTCTTTGAGATGGAAGTCTCTTCAGAAATTGCAGTGTCTCCAGGTCAACACCTTGAGTCAGGGTAAATGTAAACACTTCTATAGGACCAAGGAATGAAGATTACATTTTGTTTATTCTTTCTGAGGTATTGGATAGAAAAAGCCTCATCTGCAAATTTCTCTAAGATAAATTTCTCTTCCTTGGGTTTCTGTTGAGTTTGTTGAAGGTCAGTATTTTCAAGCTGCTGGAGCACCTGGGTGGCTCAGTCGGTTAAGTGTCAGACTTTGGCTCAGGTCATGATCTCACGATTCATGGGTTCAAGACCCACGTCAGGATCTGCTGACAGCTAGCTCAGAGCCTGGAGCCTGTTTCAGATTCTGTATCTCCCTCTCTCTCTGACCCTCCCCTGCTCATGCGCTCTCTCTCTCTTTCTCTCTCTCTCTCAGAAATAAATAAAACATTTAAAATTTTTTAAAAAATATTTTCAAGCTACTTAGAAGCTCTATTATTTGACTGGGTTATTCTATAACATACTGGCTTGAATCTTCCTGAGGCCACAGCTTTGGATTCATTTTTGGACTATATTTTCTTGAATATATCCTAGATTTGATCTTTGCCTAGACAGCATTTCTTTTTTTTT